>JARFJB010002527.1:677500-987500 GCA_036346205.1 Vesta saturnalis
TTTAACGGTCCTGGTAATTTGAGGTCATTCCAAATGAAAAAACTGGCTAAATTTTTTATATAAAAGAAAGAAAATAAATGCATTTTTTTTATTAATTTATTTATTGGATTAATTTTAAATTTATTTCACCATTGGTTGCAAAATTAAATTCATTTTTTTTATTTAAAGGCGCAAAATTTTTTTTTTAAATTAAATCCATCCAGAGTACTTTCCCCTTTTTTTTTACTATCAAAATGAAACTTATTGTTACTTAACCAAACGTTTTTAAATTTTTCGCATTTGCTTGGTTTAAAAGACCATTTTTAAATGCACCCCTTTATTTTTTTTTTGGATTTATATTTTACCCAGGTAATATTTAAACATTTTTTAAATTAATTTTAAAATTAATTTTTATAATCCATAATTTAAAACTTTAAACTTAACCACCCAAAAAATCAAACCCTTTTACTTTGAACTTTTTCTAAACGAAACTTTTTTTTTCCCATTTGGGCCGGTCGGATTGTTTTAAAACGACTTTTAATGTATTGTTTGCGTTTTTCCCTTAAAATTAAAAAATTTTTTAAAAAAACAGAGGTAATAAAAACAGAAAAAATTAAAAATAAATAACATTCAATGGTTTAATAATTTTCCTTTAAACCAATTAAATTTTGTGAGCCCCCACCTTTGAATTTTAAAGAAAATTTTTTCACGAATTCCTAAAATTCTAATGTGAAACCCCCTTATCGGTTTTCTGATTTAATGGTTTTGGGGGTTCGGTAAACAATCTCCTTAATATGGCCCCATAAAAAAAAGTCAAGAGGTGTAAGGTCAGGCGAACGAGGAGGCCACCGGATCGGTCCACGGGTAGAGATAACATGTTCTCCAAATCGTTCTTCTAAGTAATTTCTCACAACAATAGCGTTGTGAGCCGGCGCACCATCTTGTTGATAATAAAGGTGTTGATTATTTATTTCCAACGGTAATTCCTCCAAAAAATTTTCAATTTCATGTTGTAAAAAACCCAAATATCGTTCTGTATTTAAATGCCCTTGGAGAAGAATCGGTCCACAATACGAGTACCAATTATTCCAACCCATACATTTACTCAAAATATCTCTTGAAAATTACCTTCCATCATTCGGTGTTCATTTATCGTTGACCAATATCTTGTTGCAATATTCTAGTCTTCTAACAAAATCTCCCTCGTACAAATGTTGGTGAAGCTGGTACTTAAACGATTTGTATCCATGTTTCTTCAAGATCTTTCTTGCTGATTCTGCGCCAATGTCTAATTCAAAGGCAATTTCCCTTGTGGATGCTGTGGGGTTTTGAATGACATATGCTATTACATTTTCTTCCGTCTGTTCATTAATAATAAAATGTTGTTGCAAATTATCTGGTTCTTGGCGCATTTTTCTTATAAGGTAGATAATGTATTGTCTTGTAGGATGATGAAGACGCTCAGGATATTCTTGCCGATAAACTCGTTCGGTTTCCGCTGCATTTTTGGCGCAATGTCCATACATAATAAGTATATCAGCCTGCGCACTCTTGGTAAACATTTTTGTTAATTTTATAATTAAACTAAGTACAAACTTTAATTTAATTTTTAAGTAGATTTATGTTAATAAACAACAACCTTTATTATTATCTGTCCAACTTTTAAATTTACCATAGTGTTTCCATGGCAGCCTAGCCACCTATTGTTTTCATGGCAACTCTGATGTGCTGTGACAGGAAATTTATTTTATTAATGAGTAAGACGTAAATATAAAAATAAAAATGTTTTAAATCGAAAAAAGGTAAAAATGACAAAACGTGTTATACGTGATTAAATTTGCTTTAAAATATTGCATTTAGTAGTTTTATGAAAGTGGTATGCTTCCATTTAATTTTTTCGAGCTACGGCAAAAATAAAGTGTAGAACGTTCTAGTAAAAAAGTTAACAAAGATAAAAGTGAGTTTGCATTTTTCTGGAAGTGAGTTAAGTATGTAGAATGATTTTAAGATGGTCATGGCACTCTGGATGAGAAAATAAAATTCAATTTTAAAATTACATTTGGAAAAAATCGATTTAAATATTACGCATCGGCCGTAAAATACCTCCAGAATCCGAAAACAAAAATATACAGGGGTGTCATTTAAAATCAAAAGTTAAGGTCATTTCCGGTGAAACCGGAAGTCGGAAATGCTTGTCAAAAATTCCTAAAAATGACGTTTGGTTAGAGTAACAACCCTGCCAAGTTTCATTTAAATCGATAGATAATTAAAAAATGGCAGCCGGAAAGTGATCTCGTGGGCATCCGGTATATTGGTGCAACAGACAACTCTCTTAACATCCTTGAAGCTTTTGAATGTTGTGTATCAAAATGGGGAGTTTAAAACTATTAGTGTTAATTGTAATTTGTTTGATACGAAGCCGTAGAAAGGCCCCACAATTTTTTTTTATAATTCCGACTTAAACTCCAAAATTTGGACATAAAATCGGAAATTTCAGTTTAATCTCGCAAATTCCAATTTAATCCCAGAAATTCCAACATAAACTCGAAAATTATGATTAACTCGGAATTCTGACTTAAACTCAAAAATTCCGACAAACTCTGAAATTCCGACCTAACTTGGAAATTCCGACTTAAACTTGGAAATTCCGACTTAAACTGGGAAATTCCGAGTTAGTAGGAATTTTCGAGTTTAAGTTGGAATGTACGAGATTAAACCGGAATTTGCGAGATTAAACTAAAATATTCGAGTTAGTGAACATTTTCGAGTTTAAGTCGGAATTTCCTAGTTTTCGGAATTTTTGTGATGTAGTCAGAATTTGCGAGATTAAGCGGAAATTTTCGACTTTTCGTCCATATTTCAGAGTTTTAAAGTCAAAATTATCAAGACCAACTACGTGAAGCTCTACTACGGCTTTGTAATTTTAAACTAAAATCATTTCAAGTATTTTCTTGTTTTCAGGAAAATCTTCTAAATAACCCACAAATTCAAGCACAGAGTAATGGCGCAGTGACAATATCATTAAACAATGCAAATAAATTGGCAGAAAACAACTTTAAATTGGGAGAGAACAAATCAAATCGTGTCACAATTAATATATGTTCGATCGACAAAAAAACGGACATTCCGAACGGTATATTAAAAAATGGGAATGGTAATCACAATTTCCACAATTCGAATCATAAAACTTTAGTACAGCAGAAGAGCATTACATTTGGAGAGATGTAAGATGTAAAAATTTCAAAAATCTAATTACATTTCTTTTACTTTAACACGCTTCTCTCCTTTGTAAATATTCTGTTTTTTCTTGTAATTCAACTCTAAGAGACTGTGACTGTTTAAAAGAAAAAACTGTTCATGTCAATGAGCTGAGTGTGTAATTTTTTTCAGGCCAACAGTCATAAATGATCGACTACTCCAGATAACCTAATTTTGAGAAAAAAAAGGAAAACGGAAGTGCAAATATTTTACAATAAGTTGTATATATCCTTATTTAATCTATCTATACATACATGTTTGTGATTATCGTAACTTAGTCTTAATATTGTATTATTTTTATTATGATGTAAGTCAATGTTAATCGCTTATTGTTATATTGTCATTTAAATGTCAACTCAGTGTTCTTACAATGTCATAAAGTTCAAAATATAAGCATATAACGAAAAAACTCAAAATGTATTATTTCGTTATATTTAATTATGTCAATCAATCGCATTCAAAAATTATTATTTTCCGAATACTGCGATTTTGAAGATATGGTATTAGTTGAGTGTCCATTTGCACAAACAACAAGGGAGGGAATTGGAATTAGGCAAGTACATTTAGGTACCTAAACTAATAATTCAAACTTTAAAAATTATAAACTCAACCATTGTATAGGATTAACACCAACAAAATTAGTGCTAGCAGCCGATGTCTTACCACCCGTAAATATATCAAATGTCAACTATCTTCCAGGAGTCGATCCTGATATCGAAACGTTTGAATTAGTTGCTGTGTATCCAATTGAATGTGTTAATTTAAGCGTTTTTCATCGACGAAAGAGGCAATCGTTAAAGGCTCATTTTTGTAATGACCGCATTCTTTATTTTGAGTTGGGCGGATTCGAAAAACGAAATGTAACAGTCTATTTTTTAATCTTTGTGTAAAACCTAACGTAGTTATTTAAGATGTTTTGGAATCTTTGGTGTGAAAGAGTAAAATTTTTAAATCCGGAGGATCCAGGATCGTCACATTCTGAAACATCAGTAGCAACATCTACTTCTAATAGTACGTTGTATCTGTTAGATAGCAAAACAGTTGTAACTGGAACAGGATTGCAACAATTATGGTGCAAATTTGGATATACGGATGTATCCTTTGAGTAGTAAATTAGACATTTGTTGCTCATTTTGGTTACTTGTAGGCGATTTCACCAAAATGGTTGGATCGTTATTGTTATATGGGCAAACAGTTAAGTGAATCACCTACTAATTATACTCCTTGTGTGAATTCTCCAACAGCAGAGGAATTTTTGAGTAAACGTAAACGACATTCGTGAGTTCTAGACTTTATTATTACTAACAGAATTTAAAGCATAAGTTTTATTCGTTATGATAGAGGGGTAATTTTTCACACCTGTAACGCCCTTCTCTTTGGACTATTCATTATTTGAAAAATCTGGAACACTGGAACTGTGGCAGGATTTGTAATACACAAAATATACCCACGTATCACACAAAATCGACTTATTCACTCATTTTACAACTTTTGGCCAAGTTTTGCCAAGATAGGACATCATGTCTGGATGTCTGTATGCGTGTATGGGTATGCGGGTGTGTGTTTAAGTGAATGAGTGAGTGGTGTTTTATTTGTGTGTAAGGTGTACGTAGTGTGTGTGTGTGTGTGTGGTGGGTGGTGGGTTTGAGTTGAGTGGTTGTGTGTGTATGTTTGTGATATTGTGGACGGTGTTGTATGGGTGTATGGTGTGGTGTGATGGGTGTGGCGTTGTGTGCGTGTGTATGCGTGTGCGTGTGTGTATATGGATATATATTAGTATGCACGAACGAAAATACCCACGTACTTAAAATGTGGTATTTAAGCATTTTTCATTTGGCTTAGCACTGATTAGATTTTGGAAGAAATCCAGGGGCGGAGAGGGGCGTTATTAGGAGCAGTGGTTTTTATCACATATTTCTAAAATAGGTGCATATTTCAAAGATATAAAAATTCCTAGATATAGACCTTACAAATATCGATTAATTATGTTTTATGTAATTTTTTTATACGATGCGTAATTTAGCGGCAAAAAATTCCCAAAGTAGAATTTAACTAAAAATTATTATTAATTTTATTAAATACATAAATGAAAAGTTTACCTCGAGTAGGATTTGAACCTACGACCTGTACTTTGCTAGAGTACCGCGCTAACCAACTGCGCCGTCAAGGTTCAAGCCCCAATCGTTGTAAATTTTGTCTTTATGTATGTAGAACTGATGTAAATTCTAGTAAGGTACAGGCCGTAGGTTCAAATCCTACTCGAGGTAAACTTTTTATTTATGTATTTAATAAAATTAATAATAATTTTTAATTACATATTTACCTTTGAACTTATTCGTTCATAACAAAAACTTATAATAATTTAATATTAGTCAAGTTGCTTTGGTATGTGTGAATCCTTGCGATATTTCAGGCTCACATTCCATTAATATCAGTAATTTGATTGTAATCTCATTACATTTAGAATTTGCATCAGTTCTACATACATAAAGACAAAATCTACATCGATGGGGGCTTGAACCTGATATTGTTAGCTTGGTACATACAAATACGTCAGGTAAATTTATTTATGTATTTAATAAAGTTAATAATAATTTTTAATTACATATTTACCTTTGAACTTATTCGTTCATAAGAAAAACTTATAATAATAGAATTTAACTGTTCAAAGTTTTTCATTATCTGAATAACGATTAATTTTATAACAAAAAGTGTAGACGTATTTTTTAAAGAAAATTTAATTTTACATAACTGTTCTTTATAAAGTTTTTTAGTATAACGTAAGGTAAGTAAAAAAATGTATTAAACATTAAATGGTTATACTGCATTATTGATACCTTATATTTAACACATTTTTCTACACGGCTTCTAAACTCTGGAATGATCTCCCTTGTTCCTGTTTTCCTTTCACTTATGATATAAAAAAATTTAAGGTATCTGTTCATAGGCATCTATTGGCAACTCATTATCCCTCTATCCATCCTCCTAAGTGTTCCTGAGTGCTTTAGCACGATAGGCCTAATTAATGTTCAGGTTCTACTAATATATATATATATATATATATATATATATATATATATATATATATATATATATATATATATATTATATTAATATCGATCTGATACGAAGTCTTAAACGTCATTCTAACAGATTATTTTTTGTTTTTACATTGTTGCCTGTTTTCGTTACGAACGTTTAAAAGGTCCATAGTTACCCTAAAAATTATAATTCAAATTATTTCATTTCTTTTAATTTTTTATGTTAGCATCTAGATGTCTATTAACCTCTATCAGACATGAAGGTTTAAACGTCTGTTTGACATAGATTATTGTTTCTGTTTTTACAATGTTGCATATTGTCGTAATTAACATAAAAGAGGTTGCATAATTATCCTACAAAAAATTTTATAAAAAATATTTCATTTCTTTAATTTCCATTTTATTGGTTGGACGGGCGTTCTTTAACAAATCTGATTGGTACAGTAATTTGACGAGATATCGGATTTCCGGAATGTATAGAGAACTGGTTCTTTAATAGTCTTTTAGTGGTAGGATCAAATATTTAATCACTGCCTTCTGATTATTCGGGGATACTCTTAAGTGTTAAACAACGGTTCTTAATTAAAACAAAACAGGAGACTTTCATTAAATTAAGTATAAGATAGGTGGTTTATACCAGGCGGGTTTTCTCTTATCCGGAAAGTGATTTACCTTCGCGCGGTAAATATACTGGGATTTTTCCTTCATAAATATTTGTCGAGATTAACTGGGAAACATTGGCACATCTCTGCACAGGGGCCTATGTGGGGCGCCAAATTATTTACCTGTAACGGGCACAAACGGCATTAGAACACGGCACAGGCAAATAATCGCAAGGATCGGCTATCTCGTCGTTAGTGTCGTGAATTTTACTAAATTTTATTAAAACATAAAGTCTAATCGGGCAATGTCGCCACCCTATCTTGATCAGGGTAAAAAGTACAGAAACAAAACGAAGTGCACTAGCATAAAACAGGAAAGATTCGTAAATCTACCTTTTGCCGTCACCTACGGTTCGTACTCTCATTACTCACAACTCCCTAGATTGACTCTGAAACTTAATGCTCCAAAATACCTCAGTAATTCTCACTTTTCGTCACTTCCAGCCTTAAATAATTTTTAAACTCACCTTTGGATACTGCTACTGTATCAAAAAAATAATAATAATCGAGTCTCCAAAATTTTGAAATCAGATTCAAATTTAATCTATACTTTAGATAAATCTCCCACCCTCCCTATCTTAATTGATATATACTGGTCAACAATACTAAATTACTAAACACCGTAAAATATATAAATAACACCCTTTTAGCATCTATAAACTGTTTCTTTACGAAGAAATTCAACACTTAAAAGAAACTCAATAATTAATTTTAACAAACGTCTATTGTATTAGTTTGAAAATAGTCCAAGTGCACAACCAACTTTATATGTTTAACAATCCCGTTCACGATATCTTTCCCTTGACTGATGCTAGTGTATCGGGAAAGTAAAACTACACAAAAATAAGGTCTAATGTGCACTCTCCACAAAAATACGCTAACGTGAAACAGGATATCAACCCTTCACAGTTTTGTTATACAACACGTTAGTCAGATTCACACACCATCTAAGGGAGGTTTATGTAAACCCCCGATTTAACTGCAGAGTTCCATTCCGCGCACGTCTTAGTTAACGCACAGCTTGATACATAAATCACGTTTTTGCGACTCCGCCAAAATTCGCCATCTTAAACTTTTTGAAGCCCAACCAATTCCTTTTACAGAAATTCGTTCAAACAGTTCGCGTCGTAAAAACAATAACATTTTCGTGTTCCGCAGTAGAATAATACCTTGCCAGAACACATTCCAGATTCAAGCTAATTGCAGTTAACTGAAACCCATCCTGTTTTCGCCGTTCCTACTGTCTTGAAAAATCGAACCTAACTTAACACCCTACAAAATCTTTGCTCGCCTCGCTCCGAATCCTTATCTAAGCTAAATTCTTAATATCGCGTCGTTACTTTATCCTGACTCGATAACTTATACAATTTCATGAAGTAATCATAGCTACAAAGAAAGAATTTTTAATGACGCAATTTCCACTTAAAATGAAGCTAACAAATCAATTAGCTAATAATAGGATTATCCGATATATCCTAAATAAAAACTAGTTTCTTTAATTCTTTTTACTGCATAAACCATCAATAAGCGTAAGCAACTCTTCCTACAGTACGAGGAAGATGTAATCGCAACTTTTCTATTTAGCATATACTTTTATATTTACAAAAAAAAAAACGCAACAATCATTAAGCTGAAATAGAATAATTTACAACAGCTTCCAATAAATCCAAACATCACCAATTACCCCATAATTCATGAATAAGATCAGCGCTCTCCAAACTTCACATCTAAATATACCAAAATTTCCAACAAAATCTCAATGCTCTACTACAATTTCTCCAGACGGTGGCAACTTTTATACCAGGAGTTTATTACATAAATTGAATAACGGTTTTTAGAACTGGGTCAACTTCTCGTACACGATTACACTCTGCACGTTTATTCTACCTTATATGCGTGTGTAGGTGTAGAGGTATCTGTAATCAATGTCACTAGTAGACAAAGGCAAACATCCCGTTTCTTCTAGCCAACTTCGGGTGTTTGTGTCGGTGAACTAAGATTGCTTCCCGTACATTTGACGATGTTAAAAAACGAGCAGGGCTTACTTCCCTGCCACAACGCTTCCGTTTGTGTATTTTATAATGTAGCTATTGTTTACAAACTTGCGTGTGGGCGATGTGTCTACTGGTAGAGAGCTGTTCAAGAAAGATTTGACGGTGCCTGCGGAGAGTATCCAAAGCTGCAAAGGCCTTGAAACAGACTCCGGATTTGGTCTGGTGGTGTAACGGGAGACTGTAAACAAGAAGTAGGCGGACAATACTACCGGTGTGTATATGCGTCGCTTATTGGTCTACAGGGTCTACCAATGAGATCCTGCCATAAAAGGATTTAAACGACTATAGTAATAACGGCAGTGGTGATAAAATTGATCATTTCTTAATTTGTAAAAAATAATAAAGGAAATGTTTAATTAATAAATAATCAAATTGGGTATCTTTCGTAAAGAATTTCAAATATTTACATACCACCCTTTCCTCCGCTGGAAGATGGCGACGTCGGTTCGGTGTGGATAACTTACTATATTTAAAATTGGACTATGGCGATTTTCTGAAGCTAATGATTGACTTGATGTCCGTAATCTAAATTGCGCGGCTTTGCACTGGGTTGTACTTGGGCGGTTCTGGAAGGGATCAGGGTGTCTCTCGGCCTGTAACATAAGTAAATTTATCTGGGATGAAAATGAATTAAATATTTTCTGGCAGTATTAAACTCCTAAGTTCTGTGGATTAGGATCTGTAGCACACTATCTATCGGTCAGTGTTTCAAGTAGCTTTTGCGGTCAGGGTTTTCGGAGCCCCACATTGGGCGCCATTTTTGTAACGCCCTCCTCTTTGGACTATTAATTATTTAATTAATTGGTGCAACGCCATTATATTCTACCGCGGTTTAACTCAAATGCCGAAGACGAGGCGGTTGGAAGGTTTATTTGCATATCTTTATTAATCACTGAGATTACTTTATTAATATTATAAAAAAAATTATAATATAATTTTAATATTTATGTTTATCCAAATCTAAACGTTTCGATGACACTTACAGTTATCGTCTTCAGTAATAACAATCTTTTAGAAATGATGAAGATGTTAAACAGTTTCATAACTTAATTTGGTTTTTAGTTAGAAATGTATTTAAATTAATTTCCAAACTGTAAGGCTGTACAAAATAGGCTACCAAAACCGTTTTCATTTTCACAATGCAATCTTTTAGCATTAAATTAATTTTGTCGGGAAAAATGTTATAAGCATGATTTAAAAATGTTAGTGGATCTTTGATATTTGCGTTTCTTGATTGTTTGAGTTTAGTAAATAGCACTTGATAAGAGTTAAATTACTCTCTTTTAAGAGTATTTTCATTCTTATCATCTAAGTTATTACTAATATATTGCTCAACTAACCTAATATTTTTCTTTAAGGTAGAAATGTGTCGAGTTACTGCATCTTTACGTTTAATCAGCTTCATCGCTTTCCTCGCCAACTCTACAACTTGGGTGCTCATACGTAAAATTGATTCCATTGTGATCTTTGCACAAAGAAATATTCCAATTAAGTTCTTGCACCTATTGTTGTTATCCAATTAGTTGTACACACAATATTCCAATAATAAACGTATAAGCGATTTTACATATATAATACAGTCACAGCAGCTCTACGGACACCTTTTTTTTTAGAAAAAAGATGGCTATTGTCGCAGTGACTGATGTTGGAGCATACAATTTCACTTTACATGGAGACGTAAGATAGATTGCAAACACCCTCACCAATGTCGTGGATAACCGAATTCACTCGAGCAATACCCAGCATGCGCAAAACTAGTTACAACCGGATTCTTCATTTCTTATTTTTAGAATTACAAGAAGCACTACGTGTGACCTACTTTGGAATGATCCTTGATCCACTTTTAAAGCTCCATTTCCCCTTTCGTTTCCTGGAACCCACCAACTTCCGGGGTTAATAAACTTTAACCTGTCGTCCTTTTGACTTAGAAAAGGGTTAACGTCCTTTAATCTCTCCCATCTTCTTTTAATCTAGCAAAGTCAAAGACTTTTAACCTCTCCTTCTGACGTAAGAAAGGTCAATAAAATTTGACCCATCTCCTCTCCTTTTGACATAAAAAGAAAGGAAATGGCCATACCCTCTTATTTGACCTAGAAAAAAGGCGTGGTCATCCCCCCTACTTTTGACCTAGAAAAAGGTCCGTGAGTTTTGACTTTTCCCCTCTCCTTTTGACCTCAAAAAAGTCAATGAACTTTGATCTCTTCACTCCCTAGAAAAAGGGCGTGATCTTGGCAACATTACGAAATCTGGCAACACCATATAACCTTGAGATATGAGTAGAAGACCGGCACCTCGCCTTTCACTTTTGTGACGTCATTTGACCTTGGGGATTTCCCAGGGCCTGCCACGTGGCTGACCACTATTTGACCTTGAGAAAGTTGTTTACCTTGAGAAAGTTGTTTACCTTGAGAAAGTTGTTTACCTTGATAAAGTTGTTTACCTTGAGAAACAGGTTTGCCTTGAGAAACAGGTTTACCTTGAGAAACAGGTTTAGCTTGAGAAACAGGTTTACTTTGAGACCAGGGGCTACGCGGGAAATATGAAATTGTGGTTTCTTGTCAGACGAGAGCTACCTCTAGGACCTGGTGCTTCGCTGGGGATTATTTTATGGAAATTCTTGTAAGATAAATGTTACATCTAGGACCTGGTGCAGCGCTTGGGGTTGTTTTATGGAAATTCTTGTAAGATAAATGCTACATCTAGGACCTGGTGCAGCGCTTGGGGTTGTTTTATAGAAATTCTTGTAAGATAAATGGTATCTCTAGGACCTGGTGCAGCGCTTGGGGTTGTTTTTAATAATAAAGATGTTCTTGTAAGATAAATGCTATCTCTAGGACCTGGTGTTTCGCTGGGGTTGAAAATAAATGCTACCTCTAGGACCTGGTGCAGCACTGGGGGTTGTTTATAGAAATTCTTGTAAGATAAATGGTATCTCTAGGACCTGGTGCAGCGTTGGGGTTGTTTTATGGAAATTCTTGTAAGATAAATGCTACCTCTAGGACCTGGTGTTTCGCTGGGGATTGTTTTAATAATAAAGATGTAAGATAAAATGTTATCTCTAGCTTCGCTGAAAATTTGAAAATTGAATAAGGGACCCTATTGCTAACTTGTAAGACAGGGTCTAGTGTTAGGTCTGAACCTCTGGTGGGAAATAGTACGAGGACTCTAATGCTAACTTGTAAGACAGAGCTTGTTTGTGGTGCCGCCTAGCAGGAGTATGGACTAATGAGTATTTACTGTAATAAAGGTGGCGCTACCTAGTGGTATATTTCAGAGTTAACCAGGGATTTGTTTGTGGTGCCATCTAGCAGGGGTATGGGTTAATGAGTATTTTCTGTAATAAATCGGCATATTTCAGGGTTAAGCAGAGGTTTGTTGCTGAGTCATCAGGAGGAGCAGCGAGCGTTTTTCTGTAATAGGTGGTATATTGCTTAGCTAATTAGGATTTGTTTGTACTTTATGACTTATACATGTTCTCTATAAGCTCTACTAATCAAATGCATTGCCTGTAGAACATTCATAAAGGTGTTTTTAAGATGGGGTTTAAAATTATTTTGGATGTGACACAGTATACGTTGTAGAACACTACCTTATCTTATCATATCCTAATCAAAAAATAATACTATAAGACCTTAAACATACATACATACATACGTAAAAAATGTTAAGGAATTACCCGAAATCGTAACTTGTATTAATAAATACAGAGATTGCATCTGGTCCTCTCGGAGAAGATAATAATGATGGCCTTGAGGCAAACCGTCAGTCTCAACGGATTTGCTATGGTATAAAAAAGACTTGTACACCTCAAGGAAGTGTTGGGATCTCAAACCAAGCTGGCAGTCTCACCAAACCTGTTACTAATAGTAATGAAGACTTCTACAATTTGAGATCGTCTGAATTTTACAGTGCTCGAACCTGCTATTTAAAGTATTCAAGCTCTGACGTCAACTCTAAGTTATAGCTAATAGGGTTTTACCTCATTTAGAATGTAAAACACGCATTCACTTTGACTGTCTCTTTGAATATTTTATTTTTGAAGGTCTCTTTTAAAAGTACAAAATACAATAAGGCCATTTTGATATTTAAAGACGCTTATAATGTACTGCTCATTATTTAAATTCAAATAGTTAATTACAATGGTTTTAATGAGTTTCATCGTATGATAAAATTGTTTTGTAAAATGCAGCGAATGCAATATATAAATAAACTGTAGCTTAATCTGATATGTACTATTTGTGAAGATAATAACCCTATTTTTAAAATAAGATAAGATCTGTAATTGTTGCTTTGCTACATCCATGTATACAAACATGATTTTAAAAATTACTTTTTGTTTTTACTTCAGTGGTGACAGTTAATTCGTTTTAAATTATGCTTGCTTTAGTAAGTTAATTACTACACATCAATTGTAATTATATAACACGGTTAAATATAATAGTCTAGAATTGATTACCAATATAATATAAATAATTTCTTTTAAAAAACATTAAATAATAAATTTTATATAACACGATATTTTAAAAACACACAAGCCGGATTAAAAGAAAAAAACAGTAGGTATTACGCAATTCTTAATTAAAAAAGTAAGGTACTAAAAAAATCTTTATTTATCAGAATAGAATGGTTGGATAACAGACATTAAACAATATTTTAATTACCTCATCATTTAGAATTAAACATGTAGTGAAAAACTTATTTACAAAATCAATCATTGATAAACTATGTAATCTAAAATATAGAAACACTAAGACATAAAATCCACATACACCCGAATGATAATCCTGCAGAATTTTTTTTATTGGATACGAAACATCGGGAATTCTTCTCTAGGAAGCGTAAATGATATCCTTGCGGTGCTCGTCCAAAGGAATCAAAATACTCCCCGTTACCATTCTCGTCAATGTAGATAGCGGTCCAATGCTGACCTGGCTTGTTTGCAGGATCCGTGTTTACGATAATTGCACACGGTCGAGGTGCGTGTTTCGGTGATTGATTAGAAGCACATACAAGCCGAAACACATTCTTCTTGTGGCTGGTGATCGATTTCAAGCATCTCAACACTTGTACCGCATACATCTTTGGAATTGGTATGTCCAGTCTTGTAGTAGTAATGCGTTTTCCAGCGCACACATAGGCTCAGTGATGTTATGACTTAAACAGCTATATGCTTTTGCTTCCTTTTCAACTGTTTAATCGACGGGCAACCACTCTCCTCCAGGTTTACTATTGGTTTGTTAAGAAACCTTAAAAACTGTTGTTTTTCACTACCCTTAACGTGAATCTTGTTAAATGGGCGCAACACTCTCAACAGCTCCTCGGAAATTATTGTAATGTACATGACCCCACCACCATTTCAAGCCATGATAATTATCCTCCATAAATTTTATCTGTCGTGACATGGATCCTGATATAAAGTAGCCTCGCGGTGGTTTTATCAGCATCAACGATAAACGACCCTGATCTGTAACCACGGCAATTTCTTTCGGTATGAATTCGTTGTTAACACCGCTAAACCCTTGCATGTCCAAGTATGCGTCCATCTTCTATCGGCTGCTGCTCTACACTGAAGCTTGCAGGTTAGAGCTACCACTTTTAACAGCTAAAATCCACAACGACATTTCGATGTTTATCGATCTCGACCACATTATCGAATTCTGCATACACCAAACAGTTAACGGTTACGGTGAGCGCTTCTTCAAACCCGACTTCCAGCCGAAGGGACCCATTTCTAACTAAATTCCAGTGCGTGCTAGCGTTTGCAGACAGGTCAGGTGTTAGGTCAAAGGCCATTAAACAGTAGCCGTTGGGATAATCACTTCTTGATACATCGTTACCTTCATTCAAAAAATGAATACCCGTACCAGAGAATAAGGTGTGGTACGCTCTTACGTATAAACCATTAGCTGTAAAGTCCGGTTGTAAGGCCTTCGAAGGAATTTGTTGTCCGTCAATATATAATGACATGTAGTTAATATTGCAGTGATGAAAATTGAACGGGTTTGAGGGGTAGTCACCGTTGAAGGCTTTATTTGCTACAAAGCCTACGATGCATCGTTTAGGTAACTGACCCAGGAAAACATTATCCAATGATTTTCGCTGTATACCTGCAGGTATAGTTAACACTTTTACGTCGGTCCTTGTAACAGGATATTTTGCGGCTATTAGAATAGTTGGATTGATTCGCATACGTCTCACCAGTAAACTGGCGTCTATCGATACTTGTCTGCGTCGCTGGTAAAGCGAACAAATCCAATTCGGACTTGACGCATTCACACGATTGAGCATGTAGAAAAGCCATTATCTTGAAAATATATCGTCGTAAGCAGGGTTCTTCTTAGCAGCGGCTCTCAGTTGAGACTGATTATTATCAGCCAGACGTACTCTTTTATAACCCGAACCCTCCATCATTTTATCGATTTTCTCGTCGGCTTTACGCTTAAGGTTTCTACCTGCCTCGTGAAATCTTTCTTGAAACGAATCCTTAATAGGTCGATCCTCTATGACGTCACCAAGAATATTAGCACCCGTTCTAAGAGCTTCTTTACCAATAACCTTTGCGCCAGACTTAAATAACGGTATTATACTTCTAAATATACCGCCTAACCAGCTCCTATCCCATGTCCGCGTTGATAGGGCACACCTCTGTAAATAGACCCGATACCGTTACCGGCCTGATTCATGTAATATTGCTGGTAAGGGCAAACCATTATTGTACTTTCTTAAAGTGTAGCTTCAGGCACGACGTTCCAAACTCAAATGGCATTGCAGCACCTGTATCTGTTTTATATTAATCTCGATGTTTTCAAATTCCCGCGTCATTACCGGTATGTAGTGTGCAGGCAGAAAACCACATCTTTATGACCACCGTAAGCATAGTTTTCTGAAGTAATATTTATTATACGCATAAGCGGAGATAAAACATCACCCACAACTTGCGGTTCAACGATGTCGCAATAAACAAACATCTGAGTTGGTAAGCTATCCATATACTAGCGGGGTGAGGGGTATTGGTTCCATGGCTATGTTCTGATACGGTCGATACCCAATTGTAAGGCTAGACGTTGTGAGAATCCGAATAGCGAGAGCCGAGTTTTTAATTTCGTAGTGACGCGTTTAGTTAGATTATGATACTCGATTGTTAGCAATTTACTTATTAGTACATGGTCATTTAGCTCGCTGATAATTTCTTCTATGCTGGCGTAATTTCCCGAAGCGAATCGTATCACGTACCAGCCATCTTCAATATAAATGATCTTCTCGTTGTCGAGTTGAAAATATTCTGCAGCCTTTTTAATATCGTTCTAACATGTTCTCGTCGTCCGGTGGCTCTGTTCTATAATAAATTAAATTATCTGTTGCACTTACAGCGGCAAAAGAACATGGGTACTGAATTTCCGATATCCCTACAACCCACGAACCCGTTAATCTTATTCGTTTTGGCAGTTGCGTAATAAAACTTGACGTCATATTACCGGAAAATACGTCATAGAGCTATTACTCAATAAGGTGAGATAAAATTCCATTTTTTATATATCTCTCAGCTGCGAAGCTAACACCCAGTTATTAAATTTGTCACTGTATCCACGCCACTTGACTAGGTATTGTTTATTTCGCCCACGGCCCTTCTCAGCTAGAATCTTATCGACTTTGAATAGAGTATCTTTATCAACCGTAACAACTTGCAATTCTTCTTCGTAAAAGGTGCCCTCAACAGGATCGTTATTAAGATCGATTATTCTATAAACTGGTGGTCTTCTTTTATCACCGCACTAATTGTAAAACTTCCTCGCTCCAATTCGTTTCATATCCCTTCTCAAAGGTGTACTTAGTTCTGGCGATTCTGACGTTCACCGACTTTATATTTAGGATGGCGTACTGGACCTAAACCTCTCGCGTACAGGTTATTCCACACTTCAAAATGTTTTATCGTTTACTGCCGCGGGCCATCTTTATACTTGAATGAGGACTATTGTTGTAGGCAGTCACAAGTCTTTCGAGCACATCAATATATCTGTAGGAATTTTTGTAAGTGAAATAACGCCACATCTTTGTTTTCAATGTTTTATTAAATCTTTCAACTACAGATGCTTTTACATCAGGGTTATTTGTTACATAGAAATTGATATTTTGTTTCTTGAAAAGTTTTGTACACTGCTCGCCACAAACTCTTTGCCTTTATCCGTCTATAGATTTGCCGGAGTATTGTCGCAATCCTTAAGAATATCAGCGAATGCTTCAATTACAGATGAGGATGTCTTCGTTTTAAGTGCTCTCGCCCATGCCCTCTTGCTAAATACATCAATTACCGTTAGTATGTAGTTGTATCCGCTATTGTGTTTACTTAAAGTCCGCATATCACAAAGATCCGCCTGCCACAATTCGTAAAGGTTACTCACGATATATTTATTTCGTGGAAACTTTTTTCTGACTGGTTTATGTACCGTATAAGCTTCCTGTGTCGCAACCAGTTTTTTACTTCACCATATCTACCCTTTACAGCATTAGTTAAAGGTGTTATACCAGCAAACCCTGCTGGGTGGGAGGGATCATAGTATACAGCATCCATGTTATGAACGCCACGAATCCCAATCTAGTGAAAGTCCTCTTCTTCTTCTTTGAGAGATTCTTCTCGGTGTTTCCCGCGTTTCACTATCAGCATCGTAATTCTCACCTATAGTTGTGAGGGTCCGTTCAACGTTGGGTGATACAGAAACATCATACCTTTGCGTATCTCCGATAAACGCTCGTGGTATATTTATCTCTTTAATGTACGTCGCAAACTGACGCCAACCGCGCGGTTTGTGGTTTTTCGTTTTCTTAACGTCTCGTGAACCAGATCGATAATGTTGGAATGTGGTATGATCTCGCCTTTTATTGTGACAGTACCCCTTTTATCCCAAAAAACCTCGCTGTTCGTATTCAGTATATGTAACAAATTCGTGCCTTTTCTTTTATATGAAGGCGGAAGCGTTGATACTATCTCGTCGTCTGTCAGACCTTTGCGTTGCGGTAAATCTCTAATATCATCAGCAACAGCGTCACCGCTTATTGTTATACTGGTAGGCTGACGTAACTGATTGGAAAAGTGTAGATACCTTTGAAGAACTTGGTTGTACTGCTGCCATTTGTCATGATCGGTCATTTTAGTTTTAAAACTTTATCCATATCGTTACCCAGCTGCGTTAAAATGTTGTTTTGTGTAACATCTGGTGTCTGTAAGCGCTGTATAAAGTCCATCGGTAGAATAATCATCTTCTTCACAATGTGGTCCATGGTTATTGAAACAGATTACCCAGAATTCCGCCGAGTAATGGTCCTAACAGAGTGGTAGAAATGCACCACCTTTCTGTACAAGAAACTGTTTCTTCTTTTTATAGATTCGCCTCCTGTGCCAGGCGTCTTAAAGTGTGCTTATGTTGAGAGAGTCGCTGCTTCTGATCAACTGACAGAGGTACACGACCTTTTAAAATGTTATGTGCACACTCGCAAATACACTCTACCTGCTTACTATCCAAACATTTCAATAAAGCGTCACGTTGACTTTTACTTAATCTGGCTAATGCATGTAGGATATCAGTGTTCTCGATTAAAACGTCAGCCATCATATATGATGTAATCTTTATGACTGTGAGACTTAAACCCTTTTTCGCTATATATACCTGGCAGATACCTGAGGCCCGAATATGTTTGTTCTATAACGTAGCACATCCGGTGTATTCTGTTTTAAATCGAACAATAAATACCCGTGCGGACTTGAGTAGCATCTTGGTATGCGGCTTCTAAAAATTTTGGGTTGTCTGGCGAAATCTGTCTTGCTAAATGCTGTATCTGTGCTCTGTCACGTGGGTTCTTAAACAAAATTATGTAATGTGCGTTGAGAGAAATATCCCGCTGTCCACGTCCTTGATGAAATATGTTCTGCGTTAAGAAAAACACACTTAGATTTCGATGATGACAACCACGGAGCCGTTAGTTTCACGCATTAGATCGTCAATTATTATTAAGACAGGTTTTTCCCCGTCAAACTGTTCCATATCAGGTAAACCCTTTTGAAACTCTACGAGAGATCTTTAAATAAAGGCTGCCACTCACTGTAAAACCAGATAATTTTTTCAAAACCTGTATCGCAAGCGGTTTCGATATTTTTTAGAAAATCAACGATAAAATACGATTTCCCACATCCCGACGGACCTGCAACTATAGCTGAAAAGGGTGCTTAAACTGACCTTCCATCTTGAATCGCTAAACGATACTAACAGATACTCCACCAAGAGCTTCGTTTAAATAGACAAATACCTTGCAAATAGTTGTGTGAAGCGAGATAAGCGAGAGAATCAGAGAGAGAGAGAGAGAGAGAGAGAGAGAGACGTGTCTTACAAGAATTTCCATAAAACAACCCCAACGCTGCACCAGGTCCTAGAGATACCATTTATCTTACAAGAATTTCTATAAACAACTTCCAGTGCTGCACCAGATCCTAGAGATAGCATTTATCTTACAAGAATTTCCATAAAACAACCCCAAGCGCTGCACCAGGTCCTAGATGTAACATTTATCTTACAAGAACATCTTTATTATTAAAAACAACCCCGAGCGCTGCACCAGGTCCTAGATGTAGCATTTATCTTACAAGAATTTCCATAAAACAACCCCAAGCGCTGCACCAGGTCCTAGATGTAACATTTATCTTACAAGAATTTCCATAAAACAATCCCCAGCGAAGCACCAGGTCCTAGAGGTAGCTCTCGTCTGACAAGAAACCACAATTTCATATTTCCCGCGTAGCCCCTGGTCTCAAAGTAAACCTGTTTCTCAAGCTAAACCTGTTTCTCAAGGTAAACCTGTTTCTCAAGGCAAACCTGTTTCTCAAGGTAAACAACTTTATCAAGGTAAACAACTTTCTCAAGGTAAACAACTTTCTCAAGGTAAACAACTTTCTCAAGGTCAAATAGTGGTCAGCCACGTGGCAGGCCCTGGGAAATCCCCAAGGTCAAATGACGTCACAAAAGTGAAAGGTGAGGTGTCGGTCTTCTACTGATATGCAACAATTTAAAGTGGTTCAGAAGCGAAGCAGCTATACTACCGATAATTGTAACAGGAAAACTTTGATCTACTATTCACAAGATAACAGGTTAATTATCTTAACTTAAATTATTGTATACTTTGTAGAAGACGAATTGTTAACTGCAAATGCAGCTGATATTATAGAAACCTCTTGTTTACAATATGAAAGTGAATTATTTATGATGCTTGCTGGTTTTATGCACAGCGCTTTATTTGGTATGATTAAGTTTCAGTGTCTCTGAGCAATTGGGTTTTAAATTAAGAGAAAGGATTTGTCATTTGGAATGCGGCTTTCTTTAACAAATCTGATCGGGAGTAAATTTGACGAGATATTAAATTGCCAGTATGTAAACAGGACAGGTTCTTTGATACTTTTTTCCTGGTAGGACCAAAGATGTTATTACAGGCGTCTGGTTAATCAGGGACACTCTAAGTGTCAAAACAAGGGTTCTATCTGGGACAGAAAAATTACGTAAAGTAAACGGAACTTTTGTACACGATTACGCTCTTCACGTTTATTGTTCCTCATAGGCATGTGTAATCAGTCACTAATTGACAAGAGCAAACATCCCGTTCCTCATAGAAAACTTAGGGTGTGAGTATCTGTGAACTAGACCTACTTCCCATCCTTCTGGGGATGTTAAGGAACTGCACCGCGCTTACTTCTATGCGATAAGGCTTCCGTTTCTGTATTTTGTAGTGTGGGTGTTGTTTAAAAACCCACGCTAGTACAATTGCGATATCATAAGCGGAATGCGCGGTTTATGCAAGCAAGTAGATGGAAAGTTCTAACGGTGTAACGTAAGCTTCGCTTATCGTTCCACAGAGATGATTCTATAGTAAATGTCTTTAAACTGCTTTAATAATAACGGCAATGGGGATAAAATTGATTATCTCTTAATTTGATTTAATGTTCAAAATTAAATGGCAACATTCTGACCATCAATCTTGCATTACAGTTTGTCAAATTCGTTGTGATACTTCACAATACTATCATGGAATATAATGTTATATGTTGAATTTTTATGAAATTTTGTTAAATAAAGCAATGTTCATATATAAATAAAAAAGTTTTTCTTACCGTAATGTGTATGAGAGAAATTATAGGTAAGTTACTGTGCTCATTTCCAGAAGGTCTACCGATTTAAGAAGATCGGATGACGTTAGGAGGCGTACTTTTGGTTCAATCAACCGGTTTGGAACTGGTATAGCGGAAGGTTGTAAATCAGGTTTAATTATAGACACAAAACCTTGCACAGACGATATTAGTGTGCGCACGTCCTTACAGGTGCTTTACTATAATTAAACCAAACGTAAAATTATAATCTTTTGTTTTTAGTCAATCCCCTCTTTAAGAAGTGAAATTGATTATACACATTTAAGTGAAAGTGCTGTAGTTGATTGGGAAACATCCAGAAACTTCAATTCAAATATACGGAAATGTGAAAGGCATAAACGTCGATATGCTCTTGCACCACAACCACATTTCCTTTATGGATTAGGTCCCTGGACTGTATCTCCTGGAGAAACATTTTCAGTGCAAGTAAACAATTATAGTTTTAATTACCAATTTTTTCACATACCCGCTTTACAGATGAAGCGAGCTGTGTCTGCTGTGCGGATAAAGCGGCAACCTATTGAACCAGAACTGAAACTGACAATATCAAAAAGGCAACTAGTTTCATCGATTTCGTGTGAAGCCCTTCATTTAGATAACAGACTGCTTATAAACACAAGCAGCATCAAGTAAAATCTAGCGTTTAATCTTTATCACTATTCATGCTCGTTAATCTAGAACTCCATTAAAAAAACCGGTAGTATTTTTTTGGACTCCAGATTACTGGTACCGTCCGAGATCAGCACGAGATGCGTACCATGAATTAAATGATCACTTAAGGAAAGTTAGGGAAAGTTGTCAAAACAAGAAGAAGTCGAAAAAAAAAGGTAGATTTGGTAATAAGCAGGGAGTTTGCAAAATATCTTTTTAAGATTTAGGCTTTATCTATGACTTTGAAAGGTAGAAGACGATTATTTTTTCGATGGGATAAAAGTGACTCAGATGGCTCAAATGATTGTCACTGCAATAAAAGCAGTAGTAATTCATTTAGTCAGTCTCAAGGCCCCTCTGGAAAAGGTAATCTCATATAAACTTACTGTACTTAATCAGGATCTCATTTTAAGCCAGTACAACGCCTGCTGAAGAAACGTCTCTGCAATTTTTAAGAAGAGTTTTAAGGCTTAACCTTTCGCTTACAGCTTGGGATTTTGATTCAACAACTTTAGCTTGCCAACTTACAATAATAGATCGTGATTTGTTTTTAAAAATAACACCTATGGAGCTTGGCGTTCTAATTTGGAAGCAAACGTCAAAAAACGCACCTAATATCGGTGCTTTTGAAGCTTTTTCCCATAGAGTTAGCTGTCTTGTAGCGACAGAAATTTTGCGAGATGACTCTGATAAAGTAAAGTGCGCTATGAAATGTTATAAGACTAATAACTCTTTTTCAGATAAGGGCAAGATTGGTCAGTAGATTAATAAATGCTGCCGAAAAATGCCATAATATGTCAAACTTTCAATCTTGTCGCAGTATCTTATGTGGTTTGCAGAGTCCGGCTATTTATAGATTGCACAGAACGTGGAATTACGTGAGAAAAAGGCATGCTACAAAATACCAGTAAGCAAAATAATATCCATGGAATGGCCGGAATAAATTGATTTTGTAGGATTTTTGAGATTTTGTGTCGACTGTATCGGGATCCCCGTTTACCAACCTATCAGCAAACATTCTTCAAGCAATCCCAATCTCCACCTTATTTACCAAACCTTGGGGACTTAATACTGAAGTTGCTCTATCAACCCGCTAAATTTGACAATCTTTCAGAAACTTGTCCAAGCATGCAAATGAAATCTTCAGAAGAAAGTGTAAAGACTACTACCTCAAAATCGTTAAGCACTTTTAAAAAGTTATTGTCGAATTTGCGTATATTACCGACAGATACACGTGAAACAGCACGAACAGCATATTCGAATATTCTATTTTCCTTTTCTGATTATCGAATTGTACGTTTAAATAAAGCTGTACAGTTTTTAGAAAAAAGTCAAAGAGCAGCAAAGGCTTATTCTCTTAGTGGAAATGAATTAGCAGGAGAGTATTTATTAAAAGCCAGATACAGGGAAGAATGTGAAAATTTCTTAAACTCTTTTAGTGTCGAAAGTCCTGATTTTGTTAATAGAAAATAAATGGTTTAAAATTTTAGTTTTGTATATAGGTGTATTTAATCCTACCTATGTTATCTGTGAAGTGATCATTATTTTTTGGTAAAAATTAAAAAGAAAACCAACAGAAATGGCGAACATTAAATTTTGAGTGATAACAATTTGTATTGCCACTTTTTATTAATTAAATAAGTTTTATTAATTACTCAAATTAAATCGACTTAGTCGCAAATAATTGTTTACTTACTATTATTAGTGAGTGAATATTTACTCTGACCTCAGTAATTTCTTTTTAATGTAGCCAGTTTGTCCTGCTTTGATTAACGTAATTATAATATTACATTGGCACCACGCTAACTTCACAGCCATAGACTTTTGCACCAATTATGCGCCGCTAAAATAAAACTTTGCACCCCATAGAAAATAAGTTACATCGGCAAGGCTAACTTTATATCCTAACATACAAATTAATCTTTTCTTACACCATAATTAGCCATCCATTATAATAATAATAATAATAATAATAATAATAAAGAATTTAATGCCCAACAGATCGATTGATCCAATTACAGGACAATACAGCAGCAGCGAGAAAAAGAGAAAATACAATAGGAATGACGCTATTAAAATAAAATAAAATACTTTACCTATTACATGTTTCTAAATGTTTAAATCTAAAACTAAATTAAATTACCACTGGAATGCGCAATTCGACTACTATGCTAACTAATAAGAATTCCATCACTGATCTTAATCTTATAACTAGCGAGAGACGTTTTTGATTTCAGTAATAGTGCATTGATTAATATCACAAACATCTGAAATATTGTTGAAGTTTTTACACATAATAAATACAGGAGACTTAAGTAGAAGATTAGTATTTGCCGTAGGACAGTTAAAGGTAACTAAAGATCGAGACGAGAAACGTGGAACATGAAACTGAAGAGAAGGTAATAGATACGGGCAATCAATTTTTCCATGTGAAAGTTTGTGCAAGAATGTAATAATAATAATAATAATAATTTTATTTGTCCTGTTGACTATTTACATAGCATAGGATATGTCAATAAAATAAGAGTAATACTATTGTATAATAATTGCATGTATACTATGTTTAAAACAAACGTGTAGATCAGCATTCAACATCATAAGTTGTCATCAAGAAACTCATTTAAAGAATAATAACATTTCTTTATTAATAGAGCTTTTAATTTTTGCTTGAAAGTGTTTTCTGTGCAGTCTTTAAATGTATTAGGTAACTTATTGTATAATTTTATAGCCAAATATACTTTGGACAGTTTTCGAAGGTTGTTAAATTGTGCGAAGGTACCTCTAAAGTATATTTATTTCTTGTAACATACTTATGATGTGCTGATAACCTGGTCCATTTCTTGCACTCTGTTTTAGCATACACAAGTATATACATTATTCATAAGCATGGCAATGTCAAAATCTTTAGTTGTACAAAAATGTTTCTACAACTTGCACGGTGGTTCGCCCCAACTATATATCTTATTGCCTTTTTTGTAACTTAAAAACCCTGACACTTGATGGAGATGCACCCCATGCGATGAGGCCATATGCTATTATTGACTGAAAATATGCGTAATAGAAAGTGATCAACACAGACTTATCTACCAATACTTGCAATTGCTTGATGCAGTAACAAATTGGAGCCACCCTTCTACAAACTGCTTCAATATGAATATCCCACAAACTATCATTTTGAATAGATATTCCTAAAAATTTAACAACATTTTCTTGTTTAATAGACCCATCCAATGTTTTTACCAAAACACTCATATTATTATTATTAGTAATACGAGTGAGATTGAAATTTATTACAAAACACTTATTAGTATAAAACAAGATGATTGGATAAAAACCAGTTATGAACTTTTTTCAGTTCTTCATTTGCTTTTGATATAACTTTTGATAGACTACAGTCACTTACTAATAGCGAAGTATCATCCGCAAACATGACATAATTGTTACTACAAAAGTCGTTTACATAGATAACATAGAGTAAGGGCCCTAAAACAGAACCTTGAGGTACCCCTACAGAAGATTTCAATATATTTGATTGTAGCCCATTCATTTCTACATAATGTAGTCTGTTTTCTAGATAACTTGCAAACCATTTTAAGCTAATACCACGAACCCCATACAATTCTAATTTTTGCAACAATAGGGAATGAGGAACTAGATCAAATGCCTTACTTAGATCCAAGAATACTCCCAATGAGGTTTTTTCTTGATTTAAGTTGTCATATAAATTGTTGATAAAAGTAGAGATTGCACCACTTGTTGATAAGTTTTTACGAAAACCAAATTGATTATCCTTGAGTAGTTGATACTTTTCAAAAAAGTAAATTATCTTTTCAGAAACATATTTTTCAAAAATTTTCGAGAAACTTGTAAGTAGTGCTATTGGACGATAATTTTCAACACTAGTTGTAGATCCAGATTTATGCAATGGTTTTATTTTTGCAATTTTTAGTTTTTCTGGAAAACAGCCTTCCGCCAAGGAACAGTTGATAATATTCGTAAGGGGTTTCAAGATATAAATCGCGCATTTTTTAAGCAAATTATTACTAATATTATCTATTCCAACTGAATTAGTTTTTTTAAGTTTTGTAATTATATCTAATACCTCATTCTCAGTTATTGGATGAAAATAAAATGAGTTTACTGAATTAGAAATGTTTATATCATTCAAAGCTGTTGTATTGTTTACAATGCTTCGAGTATTTGTAACCATGTTTGGCACAGAGTTGAAATAGTTATTAAAGTGATCAGCTACCTGATATGCATCCGATACTAAATTATTATCAATATTTAACTGAGTTTCCTTTATATTAGAATTGTATTTATTTGAATTAATTATACTCCATGCTGCTTTGGATTTGTTTTGTGCATTATTTATCATCAAGTTAAAATACATTCGTTTGGCTTTTTTTAGTAATTGCCTATAAATCGATTTATATTTTTTATAATATAAATTAATTTCATTACAGCTCAAATGTGTCAGCAAGTAAAGATTCTTTAAGTTTTGCAAAGAAATTTTCAGACCGGTTGTTATCCACATGTTACGTTTAATTTTGGTTTTACCATTTTGTGATGTTCTAAGTGGAAATGCTACATTGAAGCAGTATAAGAGTGTATCCATGAATAAGTTAAATTTCGTATTAGCATTATAATCTGAACATAGTATTTCTATCCATTGTTCCTTAGCTAACAAAGAACAAAAATAACTAATATTATTCCTACTATTTAATGCTCTACGTTTTACACATTCTTCTTGCATATTGAGGTTTGTATTGAGAAAAACGGTTATAGACTGAGCCCTATGATCACTAATTGAATTTTCAACGACATTACAATTAAAAGTTTTGTCATTCATATTTACACAAATATTGTCTATACAGTTATTGCCTCCAGTTGGCTGGAAAATAGTTGGTACAATGCAATATGAAGCTAATATATCAATTAATTCATTGCGTGCTTTACATGATGTTGAAAAATTTATATTAAAATCTCCACAAATAACCAATTTGGTATTTTTATTTTTCATGAAAACCAACTCAATGGCATTATTTAATTTTGTTAAAAAGATGTCGACATTGCCACCTGGGCTTCTATATAGAGCTAGGATTACAATGTGCTTATTATTACTCAATATACATTTAATTGCTGAACATTCAAAATCTCTGTCAACAGACAGGTTGGTTACATAACTTAATTCTATATGTTTAAAATTATTTTTTATAAAAATACATACTCCACCATTTTTAAAATTACCTTTATATTTGGGATATCCTTAGTGGATCCTATTACTGCTTTGCTTTTTTGGAAATTATAGTGATTGTTGTTTCGTGAAACTGCCTTTAATTCTTGTTTATTTGTGCCATTTGTGGTATTTGATGCATGTTTATTGTCCTGGTTGCTCATGTTGCTTAATGTCTGCATCTCATTGTTATTTCTGGTGAAAAGTGGATAGTCCTGATTTGTCTTATATTTGAGATTTGGTGCTAGAGAGCTTGATCTTGATTTATTTTCATTATTAATAATTTGATTTGCGTAACTGTCAGGTGTACTAGATATTTTAATATCACTCTGTTTATTTATTGTATGGTCGTTTATTCTCTCACCTGGACTGATATTATTTTTCGATTTTATTTGATAAGTTGATGTATGTGTACATTGTATTTCATTCTTCAATTTTTGAATTAAATTTAATTCTTCATATATTCTTAATTTTTCCCGTAATTCATGAATGATTTCATCTTTTTGTTTAATAATGTATAATAGAACTTTATGATCGGTTCCGTTATTTGATAAGATTTCACTTATCTCATTTTTTAGAGTAATTTCCTCATTGTCTAATGTCGCTACTGAACTTACTTCAATAACTTCACAGCATATTAGCAGATTTTCATCCGTAAACTTTGCACTCCGTTTCGCGCAACTAATATGGAACGAATTTGTACAGTTTATACATTTTATTCCACTATTTACAATTACTTTCTTGCACCTTTTACATACTACATGATTCGGTGCGGTTACACCGCTCGTCATTTTGTCGGTCTTTTTTTTTTTTTAGTGCTGCTGACCACCCTCCTCTTTTCTAATAATTCTACATCATATTTTTCCAGTAAGGTGTTTTGTTCAATACCAATTTCCGGATAAGATCCATCAACTTTGTACGATAAATATTTGAGAAATTTTCTTTGTACAGGGTGGACCGATTTCGATGGGATTGCAGGGTATCTCAGTAACTATTACTGTTAGAGCAAAACTGTTCACGTAGCATTAGGTCAACTTTTTGAGACAAATTAAACAGCGAAAACAAAAATTTGCCATCTTTTTTCATTTTTGATGCAGGGTCCAAAATTGAATTTTTCCAAATTTCGATGGGGTTCCATATCTCATCTGTTGATAAAAATTCAGGAAAAAGTCTAAAGACATTTCTTGTGCAGTTTTTAGCGTAGAATCAAATGGAGTTATCAATTTTTAAATTTGGTCACCAATAGTCGAGATGCCACATAAACTTAGTTTTTTTTAAATGGAAACCATAGTTGGCTTTGACTTCATTAAAATCCTTATTTTATAAGCTTTTCAACAATATATAGTTTATAGAGGTTTTTTTGGAACATTACGGAATTACAAGCGAATTTGTTAGTTTGCACTTTTGTAAGTAGGCGATGCAATAATTTAAAACAATGAAACACAGTAATTATGTCAAAACAAAGTGAAAACTTCAGTTGTGCATTAAAACACAGATAACACAAGTTTATTGTTGATTGTTAAAATGTGAAAATTATGAAGAAAATTATATGTTGAACATATTTATTCAGTGTGGAGAAAATTCGGAAGAAGCGGAACGTTTATTCTTGGAGAGTTTCCCAGAAAGGCATCAGCCTAATAAAAAGATATATAAGAGGTAAATAAACGTTAAAGACTCTAAAGCCGCCTTTCTAACATGATTATTCTTGTTACTGCAGGCTACAAAGTAATTTAAATAATTTAGGGTCATTTACCCGACCACGTCCGAATCATTACGATATAGCAAATCGTGAACAAGACGCCTTAAATGTTTTAGCATGTGTTGAAGCCAACCTAAATACTTCTAGTAGAGAAATTGAACAAGACGTTGGTATTTCCAAAACAAAATCGCTAAAAATTTTGAAACTTTATAAATATAAACCTTATAAGATTCATATAAACCAATACCTTTATCCAAACGATTACAATTTTGCCAATGGTATATTGATAGATGTGCTGCAATACCTAATTTTAATCAAAATATAATTTGGATAGATGAAGCTCATATAAGTAGTGCTGGTATTTTCAACCATCACAATCATCATCACTGGGCAAATGAAAATTTACATGTAGCGGTACCTAGGCGTAATCAAAGCAGGTTTGGATTTAATGTTTGGTGTTGCTTAAAAGGGAATAAATTACACTATTGCATTTTTGAAGGAACTCTTACCGCATATCGATATTTAGAACTATTACGTATCGAGCTTGACGAATTCTTGGATGATTTGCCTCTATCAGAACGAGTAGGTCTCTTTTCCAGCAAGATGGTGCTCCGGCACACAATGCTATGGTAGTGAGAAATTATTTAAATGATAAATTTCCAAACTGTTGGTTAGGTACCTTTAGACCAATTCCATGGCCACCAAGGTCGCCTGATCTAACAGCTTTGGACTATTTTCTAAGGGGTTTCAGTAAAAATGAAATTTACAAAAAAACAAACAATACTATGGCAGAATTACAAAACAATTTACATGCTGCTTTTCAAAAAATTAAGCCGCTCCAAACATCAGCTGCAATTTCATCATTACAACGACGATGTCAGTTATGCATTCGACAAAATGGCAGCCAGTTTGAACAATTTATGTGAAAGTAATATTATCATTTGTTTGACAGTTGGTTTATTTTTGTAACCTTGTAGAATTAAATAATTATACCTTTTGTTTGACATATTTGCTGTGTTTCATTGTTTTAAATTATTGCATCGGCTACTTACAAAAGTGCAAACTAACAAATTCGCTTGTAATTCCGTAATTTTCTATAAGAACCTCTATAAACTATATATTGTTGAAAAGCTTATAAAATAAGGATTTTAATGAAGTCAAAACCAACAAGAACTGTATACAAAGATTTCAATGCCCCCGTGCTAGTAAATGAGCGACAATTACGAATTAAAAATCCAAGGGTTTTAATAGCAGGATTACATATAGAAGAAACATGATCGCTAAAAGAGAATTTTCAATCAAAAGTAACCCCAAGATCTTTTATCACAGAACTACGATTAAATAAAACTGAGTTTTCATATGGATAATACATAGGTCGGAGTTTTTTGGAATAGGTAACCACTTTGCATTTACCCATGTTAAGTCGTAATCCATTACTAATACACTATTTATATAGTTCCACGATTTGCATTTGAAGTATTGTTACGGTAACTTTCGATGGCAACAAAATTTAAAATGCAAGGGCTCAGTGGCTCAGTACAAGTAGGCAAACATTGGGGGTGGGCTAGTAAATCTAGAATTTTAAGTATGATGTTGTGAGCAATAATTGAGTAAGGAATAGTTAAGAGAATGGACGCCACGTATTTCTTGGGTAATTGTCGTAGTTAATAGCTTCTAGTTATAGCTTCTAGTTCGAAATACGATCGAAGAACTAATAGCTTATAGGTGAGTTACAAATAAGTAAGCAAAATGGGGTTAACTAAATTATAATGAACTTCAAAATAAATGGTAATATAAATATATAAATTCGACAAATAAGAGGGGTACCAGTAGGGGTAGATTGTAACACAAAGGTTAAGTTAAATATTGAGTTAATATAACAAGAATGATTGAATCCAATTTACCTTATATGAATTTTTGAGCAAAATGTGCAAAATCAGTTACGTTACCGTTCCAAAATATTCAGGATTCGGTTTACTTGAGGTGAGCAAGCGATTAAGTACATCCATAATTTTACCTGAATAACTATCCTTCGGTGTCGTTTCCTTGCGCAAGTAACGTAGGCCGAAACAATACGAGCTAGATGGAAAAAAAACAATAACAAATCGGACCATAAGCAATAGGTTGGTCCGAGAAATGAATACGTTAATTACTTAATGATTATCGACAGGTTCCAATACTGGAGTTAAGACAATAAATTATGTTTGAATAGGCAAGCAAGTACTTCAAGGTAAATGTGATTTACAAATTTAGTAACAATTCAAGCTTAAGAATATGAATTAGATTTTAAAATATAAATTATGACTGTACAATATAGATGGCGTAGAACGCAATCTTTGAACTTAAGGAAGTAAAATGAGAATTTACTAAAATGAATAATTTCGGCGGGGCAAGTTACTTAATAGTTGAATAGTAAATAATTAGCAATCTTGAGATGAAAGGGCTACAGTTTTACTGGTTGTAGTTCGTTGAAATTGAATTTCTTCGGTCGAAGCGTGAATCGATGGAAAATTAAGATGGCAGCGGCGTTGTTGGATGATGACGGCGTTGGATGACGTAGCAAAGTAGTAGAAAAGTAGATAAAACACGTAGTAAAACGCTTGTAAGCTGGTAGCCACAAGCGTTTAAGTAGATATTAAGAAAACTCTTGAATGCTTTAAAGACGTAAATATCACGTAATTAAGTGACGAGAACTAGCATAAGGTTCAGGCACAAAACTATTTGGTCGTTGAACGATAAATCCGGAAATATCCGTTTTTATAAGAAAATCGCGTCAAACGAATAGCGGTGCAAGTGAGTAGCGAATTAACAATTTTTCTAGGCACACTAAAAGGCAGGAAACAAAAACTAAAAAAAAACGGAAACAAGGGTTCGAAACTAACGAGCACAATTGCACCAATAGGAATTAAGTAAAATGTATTTGTACGCCATCCGACGGTAAAAGTAAAGACGAATGATTCCATAGAGTAGAGATTATAGAAATGTAACCAATTTATATAAGAGAACATGACAGTATATGGCAATCATTCATAGAATGAATAACAGAATACGTTTTTAAATCATCAGCGTACATCAAAACATTGCAGGACAACAATTGAGGAAGATCGTTAATAAATAACAAAAACAAAAGAGGACCTAAGTTAGATCCCTGTGGGACCTCCGACGTTACTAGTGAAGTTAAAATTATTATATTGTACATATGAGTATCTGCCTGTTAGATAGGATTTAAAAAAAATTTTTAGAGAGTCTGAAAATACAAAGCTATCTAACTTACTAATAATGATCGCATGGTTAATTTTGTCAAAAACCTTGGCAAAATCCGAGTAAAGCACGACTACTTGTTGATTATTGTCCAAGGCTTGAGAAAAAAATTGGGTGAAAGAAGCAAGGTTGGTCACAGTACAATGATGTTCTATGAAGTCATGCTGGGCAAAGGAATGCAATGACACACATTACGGTAAATGCGTGTATATAGTATAATTTCCAATATTTTTGCAAAATTGGAAATTTAGCTAATCGGTCTATAATTACAGATCTTTGTAGAATTACCACATTTGAATACCGGACAAATCCGCGCTAATTTCCAGTAACTAGGAAAGGTAGAAGATTTAACGGCTAGATTAAAAATGATAAGTAGAGGCATAATAAGTATGGAAGAAAGAATAATCCAGCTAGGGATTATGCGCCAGTAAACTTAAAATTTGCGCCCTTATACAGAACAAGTTATTGTAAAAACTACATCAACCGATTACCTTCACCCATTGAACTTTTACACAAATCAATTTTTCTTTACGTAGTAAGTAGCCACCAATTATGCGCTGTTTTGCACCGCTAAAATAAAATTTTCGCTCCCAAAGAAAATAAGATATTGCAAAAGTTACATGGATAAGGTTAAATTCATATTCTTATATATAAATTAACCTCTTCTTACGCCATAATTATGCACCCGTTATGCGCCGTTAAAGTGGCATTTTGCGCCTCTATGAGAAACGAAGTATTGTAATAATTACATAGTACCGTCTAGCTTTAGCGAGCTGTAAACTTTTAAGTAAACAAATTTTTTGTTATGCCTTAGCGGATTTATTTAAGCGTGTGGTTGCTTACTGTTTATTTGCGTAATGTGTATTAGCTGAATTGAATTCCACATTATTCTTACTAATCTTAGTCCTAAGTGATCTCCAACTCGTGTGTTCTTTAAATATGCCCATCATTATAAATTACTTATAAAATATTTTAATCTACAAATTTCTCTTTAGTTTTAAAGCTACCTATCTATGTTTTAAATTCATACGGTTGCGCATCCGCTACAATGCATTAATTAGTCATCAACTATGCGCTATTTTACACAAAATGTTGTATAAATCACATCTAATTAACGCACGAAGAAAGACTAATTTTCTACGTAAGTTCACGACTGTAAAATTTGCCCTGTCGATGTATTTTTTTAACAACTTGTTTCCTATAGGGGCATAACATTTCATTTAGCGTTGTAAAATGACACACAATTTGCGCCTAGCTACTAAATCAAAAAAAAAGTTCACGGTTGTCAAGTTAGCTGTCCTGATGTAATTCTTACAGTAACTTGTTTCCTATAAAGGTGGAAAATTCTTTAACGGCGCATTACACGCAAGAACAGAATTGTTTATTCATAAGACTATGAAGTTAGTTTTGTCGATGTAATTTGTGTAACTTATTTCCTATAGGGGCTTAAATTTTATTTTAAGGGCGCAAAACGACGCACAAGTGGCGCTTATTTATTAAATTAAAAAAAAAGATTTATGCAAAAGTTTAGCTGTCTGGATGTAATTCGTACAATAACTTGTTCAGTATATGGGCGCGAAATTCTTTAACGTCGTAAAACGGCGCAGAATAGGTGCCTAATAATTTTTGCAATAACTTATTTCCTGCAGGGGCGCAAAATTTCTTTTTATCGGCACAAAGCAATTGGCACCCAACCGCTAAATCATTTATCATTGATTTATAGAGGGGTTCACGGCAGTGAAACTAACCGTATTAATGTAATTTCCGCAATAACTTGTCTCCTATAAGGGTGCAAAATGTAACTTTTACGGCGCATAGTAGGTGCCTAATTATCAGTTTATTCATCAAGTTATCGATGTAATTTATCCATGGAGAGCAAAATTTCATGTTAGCGGTGCAAAACAGCGCATAATTCGGGCGTCATTACTAAATCAAAAAAATCGATTTTTTTAAAGTGTACATCTGTGAATTTAGCCGTGTAATTTTTTCAATAACTTGTTTCGTATAGGGGCGCACATAATGGAGCAACAAGATTAATTATAAATAAGAAGAAATTAGCCTTGTTGCAACAACTAATTTCCTATGAGGCGCGCAAAATTACTACATAGCTGTGAAGTAAGCCGTGACAATGTAATTTTACAATAATTTCTTCCTTATAAAAGCGCTAAATTTTATTTTAGCGGCACAAAATGGCACCTAACTGGCACCTATTTATCGCATAAAAATAAATTGGTCAATGCAGAAGTTAACCGTGTTGATGTAATGTAACGGGCGGCGGTTTTAGGTTTGGTCAATGTTTGCGCGCGAAGAATGACCCAACCTAACACCATCCGTGTATTAATCTAACTTAACATTGTACCGGTATTGAGCTACTCTAAAATTTTGCGCGTATTAATCTGACCTAAGATTTACAAAAATCCATATACATGTATTTGAATAGTAAAAGGTTGTTATTGTGGATAAACAACTGAGAAAACCAGAAAATAGTTACTTTATATTAATGTTTGTTGGAAATCGTGAAGTACTTTATATTGCCCATATATAAACAAAACGACGAAAGTGAATGTGCTTTGAGTGTAAACAACAAAAACTATGTTTCCCCTGTCAACGCGCTCTTTCAATACGAGGTAGGTTTTTTTTTGTTTTTAATCCTTACCCCTTCCTAAGGTGTTTATAACGTTAAGCCCTTTTTTGACAGATATATTTATGACAAGGGAGACATTGTATGTTAAATTGCCGTATGAAGTAGTATGAGGGCTCCTTGTCGGTAAAAACCTGAAATTTGAAACAGTATTCTAATAAGTGGCCGGCATGCTAAAATTGCTTATAAATCTAAGGCCCTTTTTTGACAGAGATATTTCTGATAAGACAGACCTTGTATGTGAAATAATATTGAAACCTGATTTCAGCTTGGTTACATTTGTTATTGTATAAGGATTTTTACTTGATTTGATTCAGAACTTTTAATTATTTGATTTGATCGAGATTGATTGATTGAGATTAATCTGATTGAGATTGATCTGGTCATCCCGAAGGGTTGTGGCCTACCCTTAGGCCCTTTTGATCGAGATTTATTTGATTAATTTCCTTCTTTTGACAAGGGGGTGAAGGCTCGAGAACAAGTTCCCGCGTCTTATACCTGTCTTACGAGATAGTATGAGGGTCCCTTATTAGAATACAATTTCAAATTTCCAGCCAGAGGGCGAAGACTTGACAAGGAGTGACGACCCTAGAACAAGTTCCGGAGTCCTACAACTGTCTAAAGAGTCAGTGTGGGGGCCCCCTTACCAGAATACAATTTCAAATTTCCCGCCAAAACAAAAATTGCCTCCAAGATGGCCAACAAAACAAGTTAGCCTTCAAAATTTAATTAGGACTCATTAAAAGCAAATTGGCTGCGGAATATTGGGTTGAAGACCCGAGAGCAAGTTCCTGAGTCCTATATCTGTCTTATGAGATAGCATGAGGTCCTGATTATTAAATTACTATTTAAAATTTCCCGCCAAAACAAAATGCCGACAAAATTTAATTATGACTCATCATTAAAAACAGATTGACTTGCTTAATTGATTTGTTTAATTTCATCGAGGTTGAGTGATTTGGTTTGATATCCTTTGGCTGATTTGATTGGTCGTTTGACTGGTTTGATTAATTTCTGTCTTTCGACAAGGGGTTAAAGACCCGAGATTGATTGATTTGGTTTGATATGCTTTAGCTGATTAGACTGGTTTGATTAATTTCTGTCTTTTGACATGGGGGTGAAGGCTCGAGAACAAGTTCCCGCGTCTTATACCTGTCTTATGAGATAGTATGAGGGTCCCTTATTACAATACAATTTCAAATTTCCAGCCAGAGGGCGAAGACTTGACAAGGAGCGACGACCCTAGAACAAGTTCCGGAGTCCTACAACTGTCTAAAGAGTCAGTGTGGGGGCCCCCTTACCAGAATACAATTTCAAATTTCCCGCCAAAACAAAAATTACCTCCAAGATGGCCAACAAAACAAGTTAGCCTTCAAAATTTAATTAGGACTCATTAAAAGCAAATTGGCTGCGGAATATTGGGATGAAGACCCGAGAGCAAGTTCCTGAGTCCTATATCTGTCTTATGAGATAGCATGAGGTCCTGATTATTAAATTACTATTTAAAATTTCCCGCCAAAACAAAATGGCCGACAAAATTTAATTATGACTCATCATTAAAAACAGATTGACTTGCTTAATTGATTTGTTTAATTTCATCGAGGTTGAGTGATTTGGTTTGATATCCTTTGGCTGATTTGATTGGTCGTTTGACTGGTTTGATTAATTTCTGTCTTTCGACAAGGGGTTAAAGACCCGAGATTGATTGATTTGGTTTGATATGCTTTAGCTGATTAGACTGGTTTGATTAATTTCTGTCTTTTGACAAGGGGGTGAAGGCCCGAGAACAAGTTTCGGCGTCCTACACCTGTCTTATGTAAGAGTATAAGGGCTCCCATACCGTTTCAAATTTCCCGACAAGGGGCCTGACAAAGGGGACGAAGACTCTAATTACAGAATTTGTGTCATGGACAAAGAACATGGACATGATTGTATTTGCAACGTCAACTTCACTTTCTATGTAGATATTTAAATAGTGAAAGGATATTGGTGATTATGTAATTGGTAAAATCAATTCAACTAACTTTTTGTCATGCACAAAGAACGTGCAAATTATTGTATTTGCAAGGTTGACTTTCCTTTCTATGTAAATAACTAATTTCGGGGTTTTTCACAAAAACATGTTCGAGATTTTTTGATATTCAATCTGTGGACATCGTATCAACAATGTACGGAGAGATCTTGTAAATGGGCTACCCGAGACTTACCACAAGTTTTTCAAGTTTGAACACCAACGTATACAACAATTTAACGTGGAAGATTAAAGATGTTTCAAAGCGTTCTTTAGGCCCAATAGGCACTAATTTAATATTCGTCTAGAAAATCATATTTATATTCGTCATGTTATGTAATGAATTAATGATACTATTCGTGAATAAATTAACTTTTGTTTTGTGACACCAAGTTTTGTTATTAGTATTTTGATTTAACTGGTTTGGTTAATTAATTTAACTAATTGATTTGATTAATTGATTTAAAAAATGGTCAACAATACCACGAGATAGATCCCCTTATTAGAATACTATTTCAAATTTACCTCTATAGTAAACAAGGAGGGCACAAGCGAAGCCGCGAGAGCAAGTTCTGGAGCCCTGTCTTACGAGCCCATTTTAGAATGCTATTTCAATTTTCCCGCTATAGTAAACAAGAGAGACCGAGCGAAGCCCCGAGCGCAGGTGCCGGAGCCGTATACCACGCAGGTAGTTCAGTCACCGACGTCCGATGCACGATGTTTTAAGAAAATACAAAAACGACCGACCATTCGCACAAAATTCAGGCGCCAACGCCCGATGTCCTGCGAAAATACAAAAATGGCCTCCGAATACGGTCGACACCCTCGTACGAAGTTCAGACGCCGACGACAGGACTCGCGACGTCGGGCATTGTTGTTCCCCAAGTGGGCCCCTTCTACTCACATATATAAATTGAATAAAATGGGACCCAGTGTTGGCCTTTGGGGAACACTGTAATTGAAAGAGGTTTATGAAACATTACGTTTTGGTACCTAGCAGTAAAATAACTGACAAACCATTGAACAGCCATATCAGAAATACAGAAAGAATCCAAGTTTAGCAAATAGCAAGGTATAGCAATCGGCTACTACTCCAAAACTTTTTTGAATTGATCAAGATAAACTGAAGTGTATTTAATAATGCTTTAATCTCCTTACTTATGGAAACAGTAGCAAAATTAGAGAGTTGGTTATAGAAATCCTATCTGGTTTTGGTACGCACAAAGCTACCAGTAGAAGGGAGGCACCATGCACCATCTTGGATTTTGACGTCACAAGGATGCCCCACGTGGGAGCCCGTATTTTCCACCCTTATTTTTATGGTTTCTTTTCGGAGGCCTTTTTCAACCCCTTAATGGAATTTTCATCCCTAATTAAGGCCTTTTTTGTTTTTACTCGCTTACTTAAGAGGGCGCATTTTTCACCCTTATTTTATGGTTTCTTTTCGGTGACCTTTTTCAACCCATGATGGAAATTTTAACCCTGACTATTTTTGTTTGTATTAAGAGCCCTTTTGGTGGGGAGCCCCTGGAGGTTAGGCATTTGTATGTATTCTTTTAATTCCTATCTACAGATTGTAACCTTACGAAATTTTATTTATACATCGGGGTTGTATTCTAATAAGGAGGCCTAATGCTATCTTGTAAGGCTGATATAAGGGTTCGCAACTTACTGCTGGGACTTAGCCCCGTGACCCTTGAAGTAAAATTTGAATTTGTATTCTAACAAGGAGGCCCTATTGCTATTTTGTAACATAGGTGTATGAACTTGTGTTAGGGTTTGATCTTGCGTTGGGAATTTGAATGACAGTAAAATTTAATTATAGAACACTTATTTTTATTGTAAATATAATTAAAAAAGCCTAAGTGAGTTATAAAAAAAGAATTACTGACATTCAGATTATTCTCTAATGAATCAAAATTTTTTATTAAGTTAATTAATTGTAATTAATTAACTTAATAAAAAATTTTGATATATTTATTAAAATATTGTTTTCTAAACGAACATTAAAATTGGTTTACCTGCATTGATTGCATTGCAATATGTTTAATATCCATCCGCTCGTTAAATTGTTGTATATTGTACACCTTAATATTTTTAAAAAAACTTGTTACGTATAACTTAGATGTGTTTTATAACTGTAATTGAAAATCTGTACAAGTAAATAAAATAAATAAAATAGTTGATGTAAAACTAGCTAATGATTTCCCCATAATTAATTTTTAGAGTGTAAATATACAAACAACCTAATTATCTTTATCACACTTACTGCAACTCGTATTTACCTTTCCCTTAAAGTAATTAATAACAAAGCGGTTTGAACAAAATATTATATGTTGTCATTACATACATACACACGCAAATTGTTTTTTATAATAACCGCATTAAACGTTTGGAATGTAATAATTACATGTTTTAAATTCCACAACAACAATATGTAGTTAGAACCCACTGTTCATGTTTACTTTTAGCTAATTACTGTGTAATTATATAAACCTGTTAATTTTAATAATCTACCAACCGAGTAACACACTTTCCTTAAAACGCTAAAGTCATAAATTTTATAACACGATTTTTAAAAACACACATGCTGAATTAAAAAGAAATAAAAACAATAGGCTCATCTGTTATTACGCAACTCTTAATTAAAAAAAGTAAGGTACTAAAAATCTCTTTATTTATCAGAATAGAATGGTTGGGTAACAGGTGTTAAACAATAATTTGATTGTCTCCTCATTTACAATTAAACATGTACTAAAAATTTTTTACATAATCAAACATAGGTAAATTATGTAATCTAAAATATAAAAACATTAACGTATAAAGTACACACACATTCGAATGATAATCTTGCAGTACTGTTTTATTGTATAGGAAGGATCTGGAATTTTTCTCTAGGAAACGTAAATGAATCAAAAAAGGAATCAAAAAATTTCCCATTACCACTCTCATCAATGTAGATAGCGGTACAATGCTGACCTGGTTTGTTTGCAGGATCCGTGTTTACGATAATTGCACACGGTAGTTGATTAGAAGCACATACAAGCCAAAACACATTCTTCTTGTGACTGGGGATCGATTTCAAGTATCTCAACGCTTGTACCGCATACATATTTGGAATTGGTATGTACCTAGGATTTATTATAAACAGGTTGCATAATTATCTTCTATCATAAAAATTGTATTCTAATAAAGCACGAAGACATGTAAAGATAATGAGAAGTATTTTATAATAAAAGATTTTATTTAATTAATTTAACCTGTTAACATGTGTTAAGATTATTTTTATTTTATAGAAGCGGTCGGCCTTGAATTTTTTTTAAGTTAACATGTATCATATACGTAAAATTTCGCGACGCGATGATTTCGACGAAGGTTGTTTCGGCGATGCCACTCCAACCCTCCCCGAGCATAATCGAGATTGTAAGACAGATGTAGGGTGTCGCAACTTGTTCTCAGGTCTTTGCCTCTTGTCGTGATCGCAACTTGTTCGTAGCCCTTCGTGTATTGTCGGTACCCTTGCCGGAAAATTTTAATTTCTATTATAACAATAAGGAACCTAATGCTAACTTGTAAGATAGGTGTAGGGCTGCGCAACTTGCTCTCGGGGCTTTGTCCCTTGTCGTGGCCACAATGGCGGAAAATTTGAATTTGTATTTAAGTCTCTGCAGGTTATGGCTGGAAATATGAATCTGTATTATAATAAGGGGTATAATGCTAACTTGTAAGATAGATGTAGGGCTTAGCAACTTACTTTCAGGCACTCGCCTCTCGATCAAAAGTTTGAATTTGTTTGTGACGCCATCTAGGAGGGGAAATCTGAACTTGTATTATAATAATAAGGAGGCCTAATGCCAACTTATAAGACAGACGTAGGGCTTCGCAACTTACTTTCGGGTCTTAGCCCCTGGCCCCTTGGCAGGATATTTGAATTTGGATTTGTATTTAAGTGTACATTCTGATTACTTATTGCGAGAAATTTGAACTTGTATTCTAATAAGGGACATATTGCTAGCTTATAAGACAAAACATAGGAACCTGTGTTAGGGCCTGCGCCCTCCTATCGTGGTGCTTGTTGGGAAATTTGAGTTTGTATCGTCATCTAGTTGTGTATAGCCTAACGAATATTTTCTGTAATAAAGGTGGCACCATCTAGCTTTATATTTCTAGGGCTAATCAGGGTTTTATTTGTGGCGCCATCTAGTGGTATATATTTAAACTAGCGAATGTTTTCTGTAATAGAGGCGGCGCCACCTAGGGGTATATTTCTAGAACTAATTAGGGTTGTTTGTAGTGCAAGATAGTGGTGTAAAGGCTAATGAATGTTTTCTGTAATAGGGGTTGATCGTGTTCGTCTCTCCCTCGTCTCTTTCTCAAACATACAAATCAATTACTCAAATCAAATTAATTAAATTAAATACCCAACTGATTTAACTTAATCTAATAAAATCAGCTCACAATTCAAAAAATAGCAGTATGATTGAACACACAGAGTGCAAAAGAAAGCCAATCTCACACTTATTGTATCTACCCATCTAACCGCACTTTCGCATTAACTGCAGCATTGTTAGTGTAGGTTCAAACACCGTTAGGAAAAACAAGTGTATTAACAAAATCGAAGGAAAGCTTAGCGTTTGAAAATTTATTATTATTATTATAAACAACAATACATCATTTTTATTTAGTCACATCCTTTATCGGTCTTCTTCTTGAACCGTGATTCGTCACTATCGTCATCATGGTTTTGAGAGTCGTCTTTCTCCCCTAAATCATCGCTCTTCTTCCTCTTCTATGAATCATCACCATCACCTTGGATGTGAGATACATTCGGCTCATCCACGTCATCGTTGCCATCATCATCTTGAACGGTTATGTTGTAATAGTTTATTAACAAGTCAGTAAAATCTCTAATGTCCGCTGATGTTGGCTCATAAACAGGAGAATACATTATAATAATGCTCACTTGATGACAGTTACACTTTAAAGAGCGAAACGCATGAGAAACGAGAACGCCGCTAGCCTTGGGTCTTATGCGCTGGCGCACTCGTCAATATTCGGGTAGAATCGGTTATCTTCGGGGGAAGTTTGAAGTATTGACTTAACCACACTCTAACATCTTCCCTAGGGGCATGTTTATAAATCTAAACTCCTTTTTTTATGGCTGAGGTATTTTCTCCTAAGACGGCAGCGCAGTAAGTGTGATAAAGATAATTAGGTTGAAGTGCTTTAGTTTGATTAGACGAGTAACAGAAAGCAGTAACTATCATTCGTGAATCAATCCCTCAAAAATGTTCTTTCAATACAGAGTTGGTAAGTGTGCTGTTAACCTTTTATTTATTTTATTTACTTGTACAGATTTTTAATTACAGTTATAAACACATCTAAGTTATACGTAACAACAAGTTTCTTCAAAAATATTAAGGTGTACAATATACAACAATTTAACGAGCGGATGGATATTAAACATATTTCAATGCAATCAATGCAGGTCAGTTTTAATATTCGTTTAGAAAACAATATTGTAATAACTGTTATGTAATTAATTAACTTAATAAAAAAGTTTGTTTCATTAGGGAATAATCTGAATGTCAGTAATTTTTTTTTATAACGCACTGAGGCTTTTTTAATTATGATATTTACAATAAAAATAAGTGTTCTATAATTAAATTTTACTGTCATTCAAATTCCCCACGCAAGATCAAACCCTAGCACAAGTTCATACACCTGCCTTACAAGATAGCAATAGGGCCTCCTTATTAGAACACAAATTTAAATTTTACTTCAAGGGTCACGGGGCTAAGTCCCAGCAGTAAGTTGCGAAGCCCTATATCAGCCTTACAAGATAGCATTAGGCCTCCAATCTGTAGATAGGAATTAAAAGAATACGCACAATTGCCTAACCTCCAGGGGCTCCCCACCAAAAGGGCTCTCAATACAAACAAAACCATAAAATAAGGGTGAAAAATACGCCCCCTCAAGTAAGCGAGTAAAAACAAAAAAGGCCTTAATTAGGGATGAAAATACCATCAAGGGGTTGAAAAAGGCCTCCGAAAAGAAACCATTGGGGTGAAAATCAAGGGGTTGGAAAAGGCCTCCGAAAAGAAACCAAAAAAAACTAAGGGTGGAAAATACGGGCTCCCACGTGGGGCATCCTTGTGACATCAAAATCCAAGATGGCGCATGGTGCCTCCCTTCTACTGCTACCATCTATCTTAAGTCTTGACATTGGTTATGTGTGTATAATCAATGGTCTTGATGTTTTGTATGCTCGAAGTTTCATCATTAACCTAATATTTGCGGAGCGTAGGCTTTGGAAACTCTAATTTTCTGAACAGGAGCAACTTCATCGAGAACTTTTGGTAATATTATTATTTAAGACTTCAATTTTACCATGTAGTGAACTCAATCTTAGCACCAAAATCCCGTCTATAGTATTTTATTTTTAAGCAGTTCTTGATTAACATTATCAAGATTTCTATGACTTATTACACTTGAATTACGTTTTGGAAAAACAAATATCAGTAATATCAGAGGGCAGTACCACCTTACCAGTATTTACTACAAAATGAGGTTTAATCGTAAAAAAAAAGATCAATTACCTTTAGACTATTAACAGTAACACGCGTGGATACATTTATTATTTGCTTCAATCCAAATGATTCCATTAAACCTTTCAAAACCTGTGTCGACTCCCAGACCGATCTAATTAATGTTGATAACGCCTAAACAAATAATACTATCACAAATAGGCAAAATTTGACTTATTACGTCTTCCAAACCGTTAGTGGTGGAATAATCTACATTGCGTGGTTTATATACTACCCCACAACTGACCGTAAGCTTTGTTAAAGTAAAAGTAACCCACAACTACTCCAATCCAATGTGTTCACATAGAGTTAAGTAAAGTGGTGCTTTATGGATATACTTTGCCAATAAAATTTATTAATCTTATTATGACTGGTAAGTGTGTGCATTTTAAAATTATTCTTGACTATACGGAGTGTTCCAAAAAATCAGAGCAAAAGAAAATTAGTATTTTTTTAATAGAACACTATGTAAATCATTCGATTTTTCTATTCTACGTGCAATTATAAATTTTATTTATATAGGTTTCATGCATGTAAAATTTACGGAAACAATTCGAATTTTTTCCAAAAAATAGCATTTACTTTATTATTATGTACCATCCTGAGTTTTGTTAAGAAAACTTTTGTATCTGGACCAAGGAAAGACCAAGCTTATGTCTGTGTTCTGAAAAATAGGTATGAGAGATAAATGCTACAGGCTGTTCAAAATATATGTTCAAACCCGCGAAACTTAAAATTTAAGAATATCATTTTTCTCATATAGAATACCCTGTATATTTTTACGCTATGTTAAACAGAATCAAAAACCAATTCTTCATAAGTATGTCTTATACCTATCTCAACATTTCAATAGTTTTTCTTGTGATTATTCGTAGTAGACATGAAAACAAGAAAATATAATACGTTAGCAGAAGAACTTGATATAAAATAAACGAACATTCTCAAGTCAACAGTTATGAATACCTCTTAAAATTTGTTCGAAAAGGTGCCCTTCCTGCTGAATGCACATTTAGTCGTTTTATTATTTTTCCCTTACGTTTCCCAGCATGTTCCACAAGCGTTTCATATAATATCTTCCATATCTTCTTTTGTAGTGGGAGATGTGACATACACGTTCTTTAATATATCATAATATATCCCCATAAGAAGAAATATAATGGGGAAAAATCGCATGACCTTGGTGGACCACTGGAATCCTCTACGTTCAATCCATTTTTTAGGATAATTATCATCCAAAAACTCACGTACCTCGAGGAGGCAGTGCGGGGGCACCGTCCTGTTCTAGCCACGTACTTTGTCGTTCATCATTACTAAGATGAAGGCAGAACTTCTTGGAGGAATTGAAGATACATACCACCAGTTAGAGGTCCAATAATTATGTTGCGAAGAACGCCACACCAAACATTTATGGACCAGTACTTTTGTATTTGTCGGATCCAAAATGAATTGTCTAATGCGCAATAGTGAAAATTATGACGATTTAAAGCACCATTGCTTCTACACATAACCTCGTCAGAAAACATAATATAAGATAAAAAGTTGAACTCTGATCCACAGGGAAAAGTTTACTTGTCTTTCGAAGTCATCATTGCGTAATTCCTGGTGTAATTCAATGTGGTAAAGATAATACTTATACAGGGTGTCCGCTATTCCTGTGCCTCCATGGGGATCTCGATTATGTTTAGAGAGAAACAGTCGGTTAAATTATTGCAAAAAAATTAAAGATCGACGTTTTAACTAAAACATGGAGAAGTCACTTTTTCACAAAGAATCTAAATCTGTCATCCTAATTTCCATGGTACCCTAGACGCAAGAGATACAACATCCAACTTTGTTCTGTCTTACAGGTGCCACTTTGGATTTTTACAGTTTTATGTCAAGTTTCTTTTTCTGAACAAATGATGTACCACACATAATAGTTCTTCCTTACATTTACGCCAAAATTTTAATTGTTCCAATTTTGAGAAGTGTGCTTTGGAAAGTTTACAATGTTCGATTGTTTTAACCAAAAATTTGACAGTTCCACCATTATTTTGATGCAACAAAACAAGGTTTCCAAAGAAAATAATACTAATTATTAGAAGAAAAATATTAAACATAAATAGAAAAAAAATTACAAGTGTTCAAATTGATCACACTCCACTTCAAGGCACAACGTCGCTCGCTTTCTTAGATTAGCTATTGCTCTTGAGATATCCCTTCTAATGTCATGTCTAAGAGAAGTCATAATTTTTCCGTGAAGTTCATTAAGATCAGCTGGTAACGTTTTATAAATTTTATTTTTCATTGTCAATAGTAGTCTAGAGGAGGAAGATCGGGTGACTGTGTTGGCCAGTGTACGTCACCGTTATTCGCAATAACTCGATTGGGGAGCATTTCCGACAAGTATTGCCGCACTCTCTTATCATTATGCGGCGGCGCGCCATCTTGCTGGAACCATATTCCTTTTAAACGCTGAAGATCAATGTTGTTGTCCATAAAGTCCGTTAAAAACGATCTTAAGAAATTGACCTAACGATCGGCCTTTAAATTTTCTTCATACGTGAAAGAACTTATTACTGTATCGCCCAAAAAAGCAACCCAAACATTAAGGCCAAAGCGTATTTGCGGTCACCGTTCTTGAAACTGATGTGGGTTCTCAACTGACCAGTAATGCTCATGGTACCAATTAAACATTCCTGCATTCCTCATCGGACCATACGGCATTATCAAGGAAATTTATATTGATCTGTAGCTGACTTATCAGAAACGTGCAAAAAGCTACACGTTGACTACTGTCTCTTGAATGAAGAACTTGCGAAACATGGATTACGTATTGTCACACTTATGTTTTTTGAGTGACCTCCACACGACTTGGTGTGAAAAGACTAGCTGATCTGCAACTTCCCTTTTTGAGACAGAAGGATTGTCTTGTACCTAAAGATAAAATGTATACTTGGTATTTAGGTGTTCGCTATAAAAATCATTTGAATTTTCACCGTTTGTAAGATTTCCTGTTCATGTTTTAAATGTATGTTTTAAACGAACCATATTCACCCAAATTTCTAATGCTATTGCTTTGTTGCTTTAGATAACGCTGCAAACATGTTTCCGCCGTGACTACTGCATTTCGATGCGAAGCATAATAAATTCGCAGCATATCTCTTTTTTCTTCGTTGGAAGAAGGCATTTTCGCGCAAGAACAACACAAACGTGAATTACACACAAGAAATGGTGAAACAGTCAAATTTTTCGTTGAAACAATCGAATGTTATCTTTTCTCATTTTTTTGCGATAATTCAAAAACAAAAGATGGTAGCCCTAATTTTCTTTCAGATTGTTTTTCAACATGAAAATGCGAAACTCATGCCTAATTTAACGCACTGTTTATCTGTAGACATAAGCAAGATCCCCATGCAGGCACTCGAAAAACGGACACCCTGTGTTTTCTAGTTGTCCTGTTGACAGTTGATTGTGACGTTTCACATGATATTGCTACTGACATGCGGGTTTTCTTCAATATGAAGCAGAATCTCAAGTTTTCTTCCTTGGTTACTGGTATTTCAATCACCACTTTGTGTTTTACATAATCCACTCTGCCAGTAGAATCGAATCTCTCCATCAAATTGTCAAAAGTGAGCCGAGTGGGTTAGCGTCGAGCAGGATACTTCATTCTGAGTAAGACCACTTTTTTTAGCCTTTCCTAACGCATAAACCATATCAATTAATTTCCTTTTTGTTTTACTATTGAACATAAAACTTTCACAATCTTATATGGCTACCAAAATGCAACAACAGTTTGACAGGTTAAATATTTGTCATGTGGGAAGTTGTTTTCATGGCTACTGCGAATAATCACAAGAAAACCATTGAAATATTAAATAATATAGAAAAATCAAAATAACTCGAAAACAGTGAGAGATAGGTATAGAACATACTTATGAAGAATTGTGTGGTTTTTTGTTCTCTTTAACACAGGATTTTGAACATATATTTTGAACACCCTATAGCATTTATCTCTAATATTTCTTCTTTAGACCGTAGTCTTAAGCCTGGTTTTTCGTTGGTCCAAATTTAAAAGTTTTCCTAACAAAACACAAGACGGTACATAATAATAAAGTTATACCTGTTAATGGGAGTTTTTGGATAAAATTCGAATTATTTCAAAAACCTTAAATTTTATATGCATGAAGCCTATATAAATAAAATTTATGATTGCACGTAGAATCTCAAAAATCGAATGATATACGGGGTGTTCTACTCAAAAGCAGACTAACTTTGTCTTGCCCTGCTTTCTTGTAACACTGTATAGTCAAGAATAATTTAAAAATTCGCACACTTACTAGCCATACAATATGATAATTACATTTTATTGGCAAAGTTTACTCATAAAGCACCAGTTACTTTACTCTATCGTTGACTCACCCGGTGCAATTTCAAATATTTTAAAGTACGCCATTCGCCTAAATATCCGCACAGGATCTGCGTATATGCAGTGAACATGCCGCTATGCATATATGACGAAACCACACACAATTCAGGCGGCAACGGGGATCGAACCCATTACCTCCCGAATGCTAAGTAAAGTGTGTTACCGCAGGTCTAACTAGCTCGGTAGAGGCAATGTACGCTAATAGCAGAGTAATTGATGTGAATAATAAGTAATAAAAACCAATGAAAAAGGTGCCCTACGAAGCTCCCTCTGCACACAAGAAGCATGTTCGTGTGAATATCTGAATCGCTGTATTTATTGCAGCGAATGAATTTTTTTAAACATTTAATACAAATGTGGAAAGATTGCATTTGTTTGATTAAACGAAAATATGTTTACCCAGCTTACTGTCATCGCTGACAGTGTATAATTTCGTGTTGCAGTAGGAATTTTATTTCGTTAATTGTGTACAATGGCATTTAAGTTTATGAATGCCGAATAAGCCGATATGATGTTTGTTTTTGGTTATTGCAGTGGAAATGCAATAGCATCTGCAGTTAAGTATCAACGACGGTATCCAAATTCATCAGAATGTTGTTTAAGAAAAAAAATAGAAACACGCCAGGCTTTATATAACGTATTTTTAAAGCTGCTGCACAAATGAAAGAGAATCCTGCTAAAACAAGGAATGCAACGGAAGTGATTCTCTTGCGCTAAATGCATTGAAGTAGAAGGTGGAATTTTTGAAAATCTCCTATGATCTTGACGTTTTCAATGAACAAGTATTAATTTTCAATCATTCGTTTTGTTATTTTAATCTCAAAACATTAGAATTAATTTCAAATTTTCTGCAATAAGCAGCGTTTCGGATACATGTTCATATGAACCTTTTTCTGACCTCTAGTGTCCTTGAGTGTCGAGAGAACTTCGTAGAGCAATTTGTATATCAAGAGCGTCTAAATTTGGACTAAAAGTATTTCAAATCTAATGCAAGAGACGCCCTCTGCTCCTTTGACAAGCTAACATTCTTTTTTCAAAATTGTCAATCAAATTTTCGCAGATATTCTGGTTAATTTCTCGAATTGAATGCTGTTCAGTGGTTTGAGGATTATTAACATAAACCCTTCCCTTCAAGAAGCCCTACAAAAAATAATCTAGTGGTATAAGATCACAAAATCTATGCCAAGGTAAAGTCCTAAAAATGACGCTCTCCTAAATTTTTGAATTTGTCCCTACTTCCCAATCGAAATTAAAATTTTTGAAAACGTGCTTCCGTTTTACAAGTGACACTTTATCTCTTGCATTTATTAGTTTACCAAAAATATGAAAACTGCCCCCCTACACTGACTCATTCAAAATTTTAAATAAACTACCTTTTGTTCTACTTACAAGCACTCACAAAAACAATTTGCTGGAGCACTCACATTTGAAAATCGATTGAGAAGAATCAAATTTTGCAAATTTGAATACACAAGAACACGTGTACTTTAATTAAGCTGCAACAAGAATTCAAAGCATAATGAGAGACACTTTCGCTTTCTCTATGGGAACATTTTATGCAGGTGTGGTCTATTTATAGCGCGCATAATGTCAGGGTATTTTGAACACCCTGTATACGTAGTGGGTAATTTTGTTTGTAGTTCTATTCACTTAGTTAGATTCCGTATATATAGATATTTTTTTTTCTTTTCTTTGTCAAATTGGGTTTTATAGTAAATTTGTTTAACGTGTGTTGCGACCTTTAGGGATGGTAGGTGTGTGGCGAGCTTTAGTTTTTTTTTGTTTGTGAATTATTCCGTAATTTAGGTTGTTTTTCCTTCTTATTCCTCGTTTATAGAAGTTTGAGTAACGTTTATTTGTATATAAGTTTAATTAAGGTTTATTTCGTTTAATTTCCGTAAAATATAATAGAAAGTTTTGTAAAATTTAAAGAAAGAGTGTAGATTTATGAGTATATGATGTCATATTGGCGACATAAAGACACTTAAGTATAGTTGTTCAGTTTATTGTTGAGTATGTTGGTTTTAAATTATAGAGATTGAATGTGGGACTGATTGTTTGCACTTGAATGAAAATATAGAGGTGCTTTGCACGTTACTTTTGCTGACGTTTGAGATTTTGGAAATTACCGAGTCCTTACGGACGAAAACGAATTTGTGTGTTTGGGGTATCAAATCTTCCCCTTCCGTCTTTTAATTGGTGGAATTAAATTAGATAAGATTTTTTGTGAGTGGTGAGATTCAAAATTTCAAGATGGATTTTTGGTTGTAATTTTGGGATTCTGAAACTGATCGCGCTCTCGTGTACTAGTACGGTGCCGTTTATTGTTACGCTTTAAGGGGTGGTTTAGAACGTTAATATATTGGACCTTGTTTTGTTTAACGAACGTACTTTTTTGTGTAGTAAGGGTAGTTAAGCTACTTCTGAAGAAGACCTGTAAAGGGATTTTATTAAAACTGTTCATCACCAAAGGAATATACCTAGTGCCGATTTCGATTTTACGTAAAGTTACCTAGAGGACATCGTCGTGTTTTATTAGTGCTTCGGTGACTTCTTTGGTTTTTCTCGCTTTTGCGGATTTATTTAAAATCAACGTTCTTGAGTGCCACTTGTTTACCGTACAAAGCGTGTTTAAGGATAAGGAAACTTTCGCTACATATTAAAATTATAATTATTAACCTTTTGGATTGTTAGTGGAAACCAAACCAGTTAAAAGATAAAAGTCAACAAGCAAATTGAGTGCTCAAATTAGTATTTTAAAAGAAGTTTTTAATTTATGCAGTAACATTTTAACGAGTTTAAATCAAAGAATCGTTTGTGTATAAAAGAACAATAGTCAACATTTCATTCATCATTTTGCCAGAGCAGGAAGATTACATTTCCGTTATAGCAGTAATCGACCATCTTTTTCAATTGTTGTAACACAGGAGAGGTGTAATTCTAGACCTTAAGGTAACATAATATTGTTTTTTTTTATTGAATATTTCAAGATTTTTGTGTGTTTCGAATTATTTTTTTTGTGTTGAAGGTTTGAAAGCGGTGTCGTATTTTTTTTGGTAAATTAAGTTGTTTTAAATTTATTCAGTGTAATTAATTATAGTTTGGACGCTCCGCTTTCACACTTTGTTATTTATTTTAGTATTAAAGGGCAATTGACCCTATTGTATTGTGGGTATATAATCCACGAAATATATATATATATATATATATATATATATATATATATATATATATTAAATAAGAAATTTTCTTTAAAACTTGTGTAAATAAACGTAAAATTAATTCAACGTTTGGAACGTCCTTTGTTCTTTGTCAAGAATTTATTAAATTAAATTAAATAAATTCTTGACAAAGGAACAAAGGACGTTTCAAACGTTGAATTAATTTTACGTTTATTTACAAGTTTTAAAGAAAAATTGTCTTATTTAAACATGAATACTTGTGGAAATCTAAATAGAAACATATATTAATATATATATATATATATATATATATATATATATATATATATATATATATATATATATATATATATATATATATATATATATATATATATATATATATATATATATATATATATATATATATATATATATATATATATATATATATATATTATAGTGGAACACTACACTTTGAGGTCGAAATTTGTAATAAACTGGACACTTCGAGGTCGTTTCGTCATTTTGGGGTCAGGACCCCAAAGTGTACTCTACACTTTGGGGTCGTCATGTCCCCATACTGCTTATTATATGATTAAAGGGTTATTTTGGGGACGTTATGAAAAATCATGCACAATGGGGTCACCATCATTAGCATTGATTGCAATTATAATATAAGAAATTTTAAGTATCAGTCTCATTTTTAACAGTAAATTGCCAAAACAGAGAGGATCCAGTTTGATTTTTAAAAAACCAACAAAATGTAAACCATCGTTGGAACACTTGTTTCACTATTCTTCAAGAGGTTTAATTTTTCAATTTTATTAAATTATCTCGTAAAAACGAATTATTAACAGTAAGAGCACGAGTGCTCCAATTCTTTCCGGAAAGATTTTTATTTTGCATGCGCATTGGTTGCTAGGCAATTAAACGTTTAATTGCCTTTTAGCATCGAATGCGAATTTACAAAATAAAAATCTTGCCAGTCAAGAGATGAAGCATAAATGGTCTTTAGTTGGGGAATTAACTGAATCAATTATAGAAAAACGTCATGTGTTATGTTAGGTAAATCAACACTTTATTTATAACACGAAAAATAATTTGTCAGAATGATAATTAATTATTTTTAAATAGTAATAAGGTTGCTAGAAATAGTTACGAAGCGGCAAGAAAAGTACCATGCTTTTCTTTTCACTGTAAGTATTCCTTGGTGACTTCTGATTGGTGCATGTGACTCGATTTTCGTAATGTAATTGGTCGATCATACATGAAGTTAATTAGCAGATGAAAAACTATAATAAGATGTAGTAAATTTAAACTATATGCTGACTGAAGGCACACTTAAAATTTTTGTATATTTTAAAATTTATGTTGCAACAAACGGGCTATGTGTGGCAGAATATTTATTACCTTGTAATTTATAACTTTTATTCAGCTGCTTAATCTTTTATTTAGAGTTTGGCTCTCAGAAACCAGATTAAAGTTTAAAATACTTTCAAAAGTCTATAATCATACAGTATTTTGTTATTTTTTGAACTTTTAATCATAAGGCAATCTCAACTACCATCCATAATTTTCCTAGTTAGAGTACGTTCAGTGATCTTATACATCAATAAATTTAAGATAAGATCAAATACTGATCTCTGTTTTGTTGATGGTTGTAGATAACTTAATATAAGTCTGTCTCAATGATTTAATTTACGATTCCTATAATTTCATTTAAAAAGGACATCTTCATTGTTTTGATTTTTAAAATCCATAGCAGTTCGCCCTCGTATGAATTATTAATTCAAAGTTTCTACCATGGTTAAAATGAAGTAACGCCCATGTAAATATCTAGTCTTTCATCAAAACTTCAGTAATTGTGACACTCTTGTGACTTGGTAGAACAAATCAATAACTCTTTACTTTTTGTCCCACGCGATTTTATCATTCTTGTCCTTAAACTTACCATATTTCCTAATTGTGTGAGCTAATTGACCACATTTTCAGCAGCAATACCTGTACATTCCTTCTTTAATACTTAGGATGCACTACTCTATCGTTAAATACACTGAAAACATGACCAGTAATTAAACGAATACAGTAAGATACACCTTAAAGTATGCTTTTGCTAATGCTAGGGGAATGCATGAATCACGGCAAAACAAGAGTAGACCTACCCCTCGCCTTGCCACAGAAATGTTTCTCGCATCAAATATTTAAAACCCCGTTTGATTTCAAGTATCGCCCGAAGACCTCATACAATTGTTGTTGACACCTTTATTTTTTTTTAGTTTTTTTAGTTTTACTACAAAATCATTACAGCTGATTTTAAGTCAATATTTGCCATTTTTGTAAAAACATGCCGATGCACATTTGCGTCTTCTTCTAATGCATGTACTTAAATTGAACCTATGTTTTAACGTACAGTGTAGGTTTTAGTTCACCACCTGCGGGATTATACACAACAAATTTCATTCCGTCTTCGTCATATAACATGTGTAAAAACGACAGTTGCATGTTCGACCGTAGTTTTTGATTAAAAGCGCTAATCCGATATCGAAATTCTTTTATAATTTCAGCTATACTTCAACATTGTGTATTTCTGTCTTACAGACGTTGATTTCTTCAGTTTTTACAAGGTTTAAAAATGTGAATTCTTCAGATAATAAATACGCCTTTTAACTATCGAAAAACATCTTACATAAGTGGTACCAGATCATTTCTTCAACATATGTTGACAGTAAAGTTCAAGCTCTAAAATTAACTTTGCCAATAAGATATTATTATATTATATTTCGACTTGATTAATCTGCTTTATAGATATTAATTTCTTCAATTTTTTCAGTTTTAAAAAATACAAATTTTTGTTAGTGTAAATGTCAATTACAACACTAAATCTAAACTTATTTATGATTATTACAAATAAAATTCATTAGCCTTTAATCATAACTGATTTCTTTATCAGTTAGGCAATACGTTTTATTAGTTAACACGGAATGCCTATGCTAAACAGTCTTTCAACTGAAGCACTTGAAGGAGAGTCGTATTTTATTTAAGAAACAATTCTTTCAAGTACCTACTTAAAGTTTTCTTCATTATAAATGTTAATAAACGATGCAGCTTCTTTGGAAATAAGGGAAGTACTTACTCTGCGGTTACGCTAAAAAAATTTGGCAAGGAGGCTACGGTAAATCATTATTTACAAAGCCTTCGACATAATTTTGTTTCATTATACTAATAATATACAAAGAAAACACAACGTAATTTTTAGAAATCTTAAATCGCAAGGTCCAAACACTTCTTAATAAAGACAAAAGTTAAATGAATTAAATAAATAAATTTCAAATATCTTTTTTATTGCTAAGTAACGGTTAAAACAGAAAAACTGGTGATAAATTTGGAGGACGATTCAGAAACTGAAAGTGGTTGGTCTAGTGATGAATGATTGTGTGACTTATTTGTTAGTAGTATTTAATATTATTATAGTAGGTAATTATCGCCGTTTGAGTAAGTTTTCCCCAAAGTGTATGGAAATATAAAAATTGATTACCTAAGAAATATCATAATTTTTTAAATCCTGAATAATACTCTCAAATACAGCCTAATCTGTTTCTCTAATTAAAAATCGAACTTGTACTTTTTTGATTTTCATAAACGATTAAACTGTTGTGTTCATTTGTAATTCAAATATAAAATTTATTACTTGTCAACATGGTTATTTTTTTATTTTATAAATGTTTAAACTATTACTGTTCATATGTAATTCAAATAAATAAAATATTTTAAAATTTCTTGTGATTTGGTGACGAATAATTGAAAACGCGACACCGACGCCACTGGTAACGCTTTCAGTCGCTATTGCGTTAACGAGTGCGGCCGAATGCACGAACATCCATGCGCGACACGAGGCATTCTTTGGGCGCGCGGTCTGTAGTAGACGAATATGAATTACTTTTACTTTTTAAGAACTAAGGCATACGCCCATTTCTTTTCTACAACGTCCATCTGATTCTGATACGATCATAAATACTATTTTCGTTTAGATCAATTATCCAAAAATCAAACACAAACAATTTCTAGCTGCGACATTAAAACAAATTAGATGTAATGATGATGTAAAGATTCTTGTGCAAGGTGGTCGACGATTTTTTTAAATCACACTTTTTAAAGTAAATATTCAATTTACACTCATTCGTGTCTTTTTTACAAATCAAACCTTTTGTATGTTTTGTTTTCTTTTATCTATTAATTAGTTAAACGAAGCTAGGTACTCGATATGGTAGGCGGAATAAAAAGCAGCGGAAAAAAGCCGAGGTATAAAAAGTCTTGTAAGAAAAGCAGGGAAAAAAAGCCGGAGGAAAAAATCCGGAGGAAAAAAAGCAGGCGGAATAAAAAGCCGGCGAAATAAAAAGCCGAGCGAAGTAAATAATTCAAGCAAAGACAATAGTGATTTGATTGACTACTAACGGAGCAAAGAATTATTAAACAATTGTGAAGTTTCATCTTTTCAATACCAAAATAACAACTACTATAATCATAATCTTTATGAAAGTTATTACGGACTATTTACGTATATCAAATTATAATAAATAAATACTTAACATTTACCTAACTTATCCTAATGTATTATAATTTAATTGGCACGTAATCTAATGGTGTGTCCAACTGCCGAGAGGAAACGTCCGACGTCACCATCATATTCCCTGCACAAATTGTTAGCCTCGTCTGTATATCCCTATACAGAGTTCGTTTCTTTTTCTTCGCCACAATTACCTAAATTGTTCTGTTGAATTTTTATTGTGTCTGCAGCGACCTCTTTTTTGATAATAAGGTATTGTGGCGAAGATAAAGAGATGAACTGTGTATGAGGATATGCAGACGAGGTTAAATAATTTATGCAGGGAATATTATGCTGACACCATCAGATTACGTTCGAATTAACACATAATACATTCGATAAACGTTCGACGCATACACCCAGATGTTCGTTCGGCTTTTTATCCCGCCGGATTTTTCCGCCGGCTTTTTTCCGCCGGTTTTTTCCGTCGGTTTTTTCCGTGGCTTTTTTACCAGGCCTTTTATACCCCGCCTTTTTTCCGCGGCTTTTGATTCCTAGATCCACTCGACATTACAGTCATAAATAACCCTATTGTTATTACACTTTCACTGAAGGCCGGAATCATTCATTGCACCACTAGTTTACGATTTTCAATCAAAACATTGAATTTTACCTAAGCCCGGTAAATTGAAAGTATTGTTTTCTTATTCTATTACGTCTAAACTTGTTTTTTTTTCAAAACGGTAATGTTCGCTTGCCGGATTCAGTTTCACTTTGACGGTTTCAAATCGAAGGATTTGTTAGTACACTTTCGATAATAATAAGTCCCTCAGTATCTTTCTTATTATAAATATTGGCTCTTGACTTGATTAGCTTTTATTTTAAACTTTTAAAGGACTTCTTCCTGGGTAACCATTAAAACAAGTTTTACTTGCAAATTGTTGAGATAAGAAGTAGCAAAGCCTAGAAATGCGATTAAATTTTTGATATAACCCTTGTTTATAGAATGTATATAAACAAGGATATAACATTGAAAAAAGTGTACTTTTAACAAAACTACAATAAAATTAGAGGACCAACCTTGCATAGCATATATTGTTGAAAATAAAACTTATCTTTCTTTAGCTACCGATTTTTTTAAATTGCCTATACCACTACGTTTTTTGTAAAATCATTCCCGACGAATGTAAGAATAAATTTTCCTTATTTTCGCAAACAGCTTGAAAATAAAAGAATAATTAATTTTCGTTTTTATCATTAAGATCTCTTTCAAAGCAGATTGAGAATTTTAATATTTTACCGGTTTATAATATTGAATTACCTCTTTTTCAGATATGTACATTCTTTTAAAATCAGCCTTGAGAACAGCTTAAAAATAAATGTTATTGTATGGTTAATTGCATCATTGTCCATTTCTGCAAATAGTTTAATGAGGCACCGTGATGAATCACATCGCATTGTTCATAATTACCAAAGGATTAAATACTTTGAGGGGCATATATTCAAGTATTTGCACAGAAACAAATAAATATCATAAATACCCCTAACTAACAATTACAACTCAGTTTTGATTTTGTTCTTCTGATATGTATTTCAATTTGTCGTATTTATTATATTAACTTTATATCCAGGTTGCCACAATTATCGAATTAATTCACTTAATTAATAGTATATGTTAAACGCAGATCGTGGTCTAGTCAAGAAAGGGCAATAGCTTTAGATGAATTTAAACAGGAATTTGAAAGTAAACAATTACCAAGCACGGCTCAATGCATTGCACTACGAAAAAAATCCTATTTTATTAAGCCGTAGTAGTCCACAAATCAAATCTTGGTTTGATAATATGTTAATAATTTCAAGGTACCACGACAAAAGAACGGGAAGAACCAAAAAGTAAAATAAAACGAAGTAAGTGAAAGAAGTGTCTTAAATATACAGGGTGGTCGTGTTACAAAGCGATATTGAGAAAATGGCTGAATGAAAATAAATGAAATATCTAGGGATACAATGGGTCGTTGGGGGACACTTTTTGACAGAGTAAGTAATGTTTTAACCCTTTCCACTTTTTAGGGGTGGGGGGTTACTTTTATATGTTAAATGGAAAGGTGTAGTATTCTTTACAGATTCGTAATCTCCAGAAAAAACTACGTTATAATCAATGAATAATTTAATGCCAATGTCAATGTCACTACGCTAAATTCAACAAAATTAAAAAGAAAATCAACAGAAGAAAAAACTGATATTAGGTACATTATTTTATTATAGTAGGTGTTCAAAATGACGACCATTTTGTTCTAAACATTTATCAAACCTCTTTCGAAAAGAATTCCGCACTCTGATTAACATATCTGGGGTGATTTCACGAACTGCACGCGTAATCCTTTCTCTCATGTCTTCGGCTGTAGTTGGAGCAGTCACCATGACTTTTTCTTTGACGTTATGGTAAGTGTCATTCAATATAGCACGTGCTTCTCGACAGAAATGTGGTGGTGCGCCGTCTTGCTGGAACCAAATTGCTTCACGTTGTTGCTCTGGAATATTTGGCATCAGTCTTTGCAAGTCATTTCGAAGGAAATCGCAGTATCGCTGTCCATTAAGATTACCATCGAAAAAATGAGGTCCAATAACAACATCGCCAAATATCCCACACCAGGTATTTATCGATCAAGGGTGTTGATTAGTGACTGTTCGCATCCAGTGTGGATTTTCTTGAGCCCAATAATGCATATTGTGACGATTGACTTGACCATGGTTAGTGAATGTTGCTTCGTCAGAAAATGTTATGTTTTCCAGTGAGTTGTTTTCATTAATCCATTGTCGAAACCACCGATAAAATTGCACCCGTCCTGTTCATATAATTCTTGATATAAGGTAATATGGTAAGGATGAAATTTAAAATTTAAAAATAAAACTCCTACCGCCATGTCGTCGTTCGTTTTGGTTTTTCTCCTGCTGCGTTTTCTGGATGAGAGTTGGCCGATCTGGCGACTCCTAGTCTCTAATCTTTTGATCGCCATGTGAGATTTTGGTGCTAAATGGGGAAATCTTACCGCCCAAAGTTCAGAAGCATTGCGGTAGTTTTTTCTACATTCTCCGAGAATTAACAACATGTCAACTTGGCAGTTGAATTCATTCATTTTAAGGATACGTAATTAAAATCTCAACTAAGATTATTAAATACGAACAGGAACAACAGAGATAATTAATAAACGAACAGAACTAACACTAACTAACAATAAACGAACACAATGGACACTAATTTTAACAAGTCGCTTAAAATAAAGACTTTAAACTCGAAGATAATTTAAGGAAATTACTGGCAATGTCATAACATGTTAAGTCGTTCGTTGTCATGATAACTGCAACAGTGGCGGCTGGTGAATCATCGCTGCAGTGCCACATAGCTTCAAAAAAAGTCATGAACTATCTAAGAAAATAATTATTAACTACATAATCTAACCAAAATACCGTACTTTTTACCCAGTTGACATGTTAATTCTCGGAGGATGTAGAAAAACAACGGCAATGCTTCTGAACAAAATGGTCGTCATTTCGAAAATCTATGTAGTATAATAAAATAATGTACCTAATATCAGTTTTTCTTTAGTTGATTATATTTTTAATTTTGTTGAATTTAGCGTAGTGACATTGACATTGGCATTAAATTATTCATTGATTATAACGTAGTTTCTTCTGGAGATTACGAATCTGGAAAGAAAACTGCACCTTTCCATTTAACATTTAAAAGTTACCCCCACCCATAAACAGTGGAAAGGGTTAAAACATTACTTACTCTGTCAAAAAGTGTCCCCCAACGACCAATTGTATCTCTAGAAATTTCATTTATTTTCAATCAGCCGTCTATCGCTTTTCAATAATAGATTGTAACATTTATTCTTACAGATAAATGGCAATCACCGGAAAAGGTTGTTATGTTTAAAAGGTTTAAACACCATGACTGTGGGGTACCCTACTTAAATCTCTAACAGTTCTTATTCGTACATAGGCCACCCAAATTGCATTATTTGTCCATTTAGTTTATTTTTAAGTCCATCACATGAAAGTTTACGTAGCTCAAAAATTATCTGAGGATAATGTGCCTTTGGCAGGTACCCCATTGTTCATTCACAAGCAAGTTTTAACAAAAGACATATTTTTACCTAGGAATTGTTTTATTGAAGAGGTTTGTTTATCGACTGTATTACATTTTTATTGTAAGTAAATAGATTAATGCCGTTTATTTATTATATAAACTACAATTAAAGTATTACAACATAACACTAAAGATACGCTAACCTATTATCGGTTTTTGTACATATTTTATATACGGAGACTTTGAAGTCATGCAACTTCGTTATTTTTAGCTGAAAATATAATTATGAAATTTTAACCAATAATGGACTTTTTATCAGTACAATCATTGAGTATAATAGTAGATTTCGCAACTAGTGCGCTGTTTACACATTTCTTGGTGCGAGGCTGTTCTTTTTTACCCGAGGCGTAGCCGAGGGATAAAATATATGGCCGAGCACCAAAAGGTGACACGCACGTGTTGAATACATTTTTGTAATCGTTCACATAAAATTAGAAAAAAATTAAATTTTGAAGTATTTGTTGACAAATGTCAAATTAAATACATAAATAAAAAAGTTTATATATTTAGTTATATACCACTTTTCTCTTTATGTATTAAAAGTAGCGATTACAAAAAATCATTTCTCAGTCAACGGTACAATCGAGAGGCGAGTAACTACGAGGTTTACCCCACTGATCCCTTCTAAAACAAAATTGAGATTTCTGTACATGACTGATTTTTTTAAATGTAATAAAATATTAAGATTGACTTGTTATTCTTATTGTAAGTACATTATTTCAATTCATATTTTAGTAGGTATAAGTATATTATTTATCATTATGAGAATAAATTTAACTGTTTACATTGGGTAGCTATTATTTATTTGTAATATTGTACAATCCTTATTAGTAATACATATAATACGAATTATACAAAGTCTTATTATTTTATTACATAAAAAAAATTTCACAGTTTTGTTTTAGCAGAGGTCATTTAAAAGTGCATTTTTAAAAAAGTTTGCATGTACCGATAAAAGGTCCATTCTTATCAAAATTTGAAGAGGTTCACTTACAAATAAAAAAATTATAATATTCTAAACTCAGGCGTCTTGCTTTTTGAAACCAATAGTAAGTACAAATTAAAAATGTACCAGTGGATTCGGAGCACCACTAAACTAAGCAAGTAATACACGTATCGTAATATCATTGTTGTAATGCGAGTTTTTTTTTTTTAGTTTTTGCTTCTTTATTTTCTTGAGCGGCGGTAATACTCGGCGAAAATCTGATCTTCATACCACGAGGCACACGTGGATCTGCTATTTCCGGTAACATACATTCATAGTAAAACTCTTTTAATTTAGGTAGCATGGTTTCTTACCAAAAAGTCGTATTTTTTTTCTATTCGAATAATTTTCAAATCGCGGTTTGTAAAAACAATGAAGTCGCAATATAACTTATTTGCTATATGCAATTGTCCTTGCACTTGAAAGAAGTAGTTGTGTTTTTGTTTCAATTGTAGATATCCGTTTTCATAGTATATACAAATTTTATTAGGAGCTGTTTCTATAACGTGGTCTATGGTGTCATCGCGATGTGTATATAAACATTTTACTTCGATAATACCTCCATCTTGAAGTAATCCGTCAGGGGAAGCTGCTAGAAAAGGGTGCTCTTCTGCAATAAATAATCCACACGGCGAAACCTTGTTTTTCGTTTGAACTTCACACAGTTCTATTGCCTTTTTCTCATTCAAGCGACCATAGATTATTGCCGAAGTTTTCAAGTCCTTGTTTCCTTTGTACAGCAAATCTAGTACAGCACAATGACTTGAAGTGGTTGGAAGCCTTTTACAGACTTTGCCAAAGTTTGAAGCTGTCAGACGATTTCTTCTTGCAGATCTCCATTGAAGATTTTGATGCTGACCTCTTGTAATTTTTTCTATGTGACTTATATTAGGTATCTCACGTTCAAGATCTAGTAAAATTTGTCGCCTTCTTGATTGAAATGCTTCAGGTTCCATATCCGGTTTTGTAGCATCCGGACCGTATTCCATATCGCCATTGCACGTTACCTTGAGATTACAATATCTTTGCCACTTAGTCACTTTTCTGGCAGTATTACGTTTAAGCTTTTTTTTACAAAAGGCCGAAAAATAATTGTGACTGTGATCGTTCACAACCGATGAATGCCAAGAAGGGCCATTATTATACGACAGCCCGGCTCCTACACAACATCTAAGGTATGAACCCTTCTGGCAATAATTTATTCGTTTTCCACCAGTAAATTTACATACAAGAGACATGTAACGTTCTGCATAATTCGTAGTACTGTTGGTAATCAGAAGATGCGCTCTACTGACAACATACTATAATGCAGAGCATATATCAGAAAACATCTGCGTTTGTTTTAATAGAGGTACCAAATTGACTTCATCGGTGTTTTTTCGCTTGCAGTATTCCGTGCGACAATTTGCATGATACCCGAAAACATTATAGGGTCCATTTTTTAAATCTTCGCGTAGTTGTTGTGCATTTGAACCTGATTTTGTATTGTTACTTATTGCTGACCGAACGGCGACGCTAACACGAGGAATATGCTGTTTCAGAATCCGTCGTGTTTCTACTTCGTGTGATGTCTTTGTTGTAATTTTATGTAATTGAGAAGTGTAGCACCTTGTGATATGATTAGCACACTCAAGTTTGATTAGGAAACGGCCATAAGATACAAGTTCTATTATTCGTGCATATACACTTGAATCGCCGTCACCTATCACGTATTTGTAACGAACACCATGCTGTGCAACACTACTATTAAAACCATCAACTATAATGTCTTGTTCCATACCTGTAGGGGGTCCACAAAAGTTTTTAAAACACACGTGTTTTTTTACCACCGAATGTTTTTGAGACGCACATATGCTACAATATTTGTTTCGAATCCCCAAAAACAGCAATTTTCCGGTGTTTTTACCAATTATAACTGCTACTCCAGATAATGAACTATAACCGTGGCCATAAGACCGTTTAGCCCAACCACCATCGATGATTACTGTCACAAACGGAATGTCTTCCTCAACGTTTCCCACGTCGAGAGCTAGTTGTCTTTCCTCCGTGCCTGCTTGAGATATTTGTTGTTGCAATACTTTTTCCCACTCCTGACCTACCAAATGTTCCATTTTTCTAAAGTAGTTGCTAGCCATCATAGGAATATCTAGACAACTTAGATATTCTTGAGTTTGAGAATATCCGATGCCAATTGCATTTGCTCCCCAAGCAATCATTTTGTTTACCCCAGTTCGTTTATTTCGTGGATGAGAATGTATTTTAAACATTTCTCACAAGCATCACAAAAGTAATAAAAGCAAGAACTCACTCCTTTTCTAATTTCTTTTTGGTATTTCATTTTTCCCATAGTGCATACCATGTCGTGACGCCCTAAACGTTTACATTCTTCTATAAAATACCCGATGTTCACTACACGGTCACCAAATAATATTGCATTTAAATCCAAATTTATGTCTGCTTCTGTTTCCAGAGGAGGTAAAATTTCATTCGGTAAACTAACGACAAGATAACAGAAATTAATATAAATTATACCTTTACCTAGAAGTAATAGAAATACTTACTTTCGAAAATACTCCACATGTGCGTCCTCTGGAACATTACCACCTTGTTGTATCAATTTAACGACCATTTCCCTCGTTCTTCGCGATCTTTGCGCTTTTGATGCTTTTCCGCGCTTTCTTACAATCGAAGAACTTCGCATTTTATAAAGATATAACAACAAATAATGCAACAGTACAATAACTATTATAACAAACCAAAACAAATAACAACTAACAATTATTACAAATCGCACAATTTCAAATCACTCAATAATGGGATATTTCTATTGCAACAGTAATAGCAAAAAATAACAAAAACTTTAAATGTTCAGGTATACAGGTAGGGCGAGGGGGTTAGTCAATTACGTATTATTTATTTTATAATTCTTTGTATTATATAATAACCTGAAATGCATTTTAGAACCGACTTGTTTATGTCATAATTAGTAAGCTTGTAGCATCGCAATATGGCACAGTATTTTGGATTATTAAAAATAAGTTGGAGTAATTAATGAATGCCAAATTGTGTAATAAAAATTACTAATATTAATAATTATATCATTATAAGAGTTTCGATATTAATACGGGTAAAAGAAATAGTAACCAAACCATAATAAGACGAAACATTAGAATGATATAATTCTTAATATTAGTAATTTTTATTACATGATAAAGAATGTTTAAAAACATATCAATAAGAATCTTTTAATTTAATTTGTAAATATGGATTCCCTAGAAACACCAGGTATACTAAACAATATAAAGGATTATGTCAAGTGTCGGTAATCCTCTTACAGTCTGCACTTTCTTAAGCTTTCATCTTCTTTTTTCGTTTGTTGTTTCTTTCTAAATTTTAATGGATCGATTTACACATTAATATTTTAGACATTTTTAAGGACAGTTTTGATCACTGCAACTTTTTTAATGCACCGTTGTATTCGTAATTCGCTCATAGCAGGTTATGACAAAATTTGAATTATTTTGATACACAGGGAAAAAAGTTATAGTAACATTTCTTTATTAATTACGGATTTTAAAAATTTAATTCAACAATAACCATACTTAATTACCACCAATCATTTTGAAAATCTGTCATACCCTAGCATACATATGTATGTACCTACATTCAGAAATTCAGCGTTCTACTTCAATAATTGTGCTTAAAAATATTTAAAACGTAAGTCCGCATCGATTTATCAGATTACTTTTTCATCATTCATAACAAAGTAATAGCATTAATATGATTAATTAGTAGTCGAGAAACTTTCTAAATAGTATATGTAAGGAAAAAATGCCTTTTTAAAGTAATATAAAACAGGGTACTCCACAGCCTTAACACTTCCGTCTCGTGCAAAATGTGCCGATATTAAAGAAAATGAACCTGTTTTGAAAGATCACTCAATCGAAGTAATAAAAGCATGGGTTAATAATGAGATAAATCGAAAGAAAACAACAATTAAACGAATATAATCATAAAAATGTTAAAGGATTTTTGTATGATGTAAATTAGGAATAAATAGAATATACGTATAAAACGAAGTTTACATTTAACTGACATTCTCTTCAATACATAATGTTATAAGTGTACTTCACAATGGTAGAGGAAAAGGTACAAATATGGGCTACCATTTTGTTTTTTGCTGTCAAATTTGACATTTTATTACTAAATTGTATAAAAACTCACTCAAATGTAGCTGGCATGTTCTGCTTAAATATATTAAAAATATTTGCTAATATATTGTTAAATTTTGTTGTATAATTAAAGATTTAACCAGTAGGTGCAATTTTATGCGAGGAGGAAAATTTGCCACAAATATGGGCTACTACCAAAAATAATGAAAAATGACCGCAGCATCAAAAGAACCGAAATATTTATTCACTATTTGTAATAAAAACTAAAAATGTATCTTTAAAATTGAAAAACTGAAATAAGTTATTTACAGAAATCACATGTGTAAATATCATACTCTGCTCCTGCGCATTCATCGTGAGCCCATATGTAGCACATCACACACTGAATCCATTTTTCGCCCTTCCTATCTACCGAAAAGTTGGTGTCGCAAAATATACAGGTGGCATCAGCATTCTCGGGAATAGATTTTCCAGAAAATTCATCTAAATCATCATCATCGTCATCGTTCGGATGAAATTCTTCATCTGATGATTCTTCCTCCGAGGTATCTTCATGAATTTTCTTATTTCGTGTATTCCTTTTTATTGCCTTTTTCTTTGTTTCAATAATTTCATATTCACAAATTCTTCTTTTAACTTTCTTGTCATTTGTCTTATTTTCTTTTTGCTGTAATTCCTCTTGCAACTGATTTTTGTATGGCGATGAAGATATAATAGCCGAATTTGAGCTTTTTCTTCCTTTGTTCGTTGCCTTCTTCTTGTTAACAGGAACTGGTGATATTTGAAAGGGTGAAATTAAACCAAAATTGTCTTTTTTATTTGTGGACGTACCAGGTCGTGGTTCGTCTCTATTGTCATTGTATGATATGTCCTCTTCGTTTTCGTCAGATTTGCTGGGTACGGATTCTTTTTTATTGTCATTAGAAGTTTTCTCTGCTTCTATTTCAGCTGCAATATAATCGGCATCAGTGAATATATTTTTATTTAAAGGAAATATGCCAGTTACTTTGAAACCCTTCACAGCTATTTCACCTGTTTGAGACTTTAAATATGCTTTTCCAAATAATTCGCTGATGTCAAACGCAGTAACTGGGCGGTTATTATGCCGAATAAATTGTCGTATTTCCTCACTATAATAAGTTTTTAATACACCGATAAATGTCTTGTCCAATGGCTGGAGTTTGTGGGAACAATGTGGTGGTAACGAAATAATGGTTACAAAACTAGTTCGAGCCAAATCAATAATTTCGATATTTCTAGTGTGGCTAAAATGTCCATCTAATATTAACAGAACTGGTGATCCACCCGATGGTTTAGTTGTGCCAATAAAATGTTTAAACCATTTTGTAAAGAGATTGGATTGTATCCAGCCACTTGGATGAACTTCGCAAATAGCTCCAGGGGGAGCACCTTTCATTAATTGAATGTTCATGTTCTTTCGGGGAAATACGATCATTGGTGGCACGAAATCTCCACCAGCACTCATACAGGCAACTACAGTAATTAGTGATCCCCTTTCAGCGGAAGTTAAGGCAGCTATTTGTTTTTTTCCTTTGCGACCTACAACTTCAGCAACTTTGTTTTGTACGATTGTCAATCCTGTTTCGTCTACATTGAAAACCCGGTTTGCTGGATAATTTGACTTGCTGAAAACTTCTTCCAAATGGGTAAAAAACAAATCTACATTTTTTTTATTAAATCCCTTTGCTCTCGCAAAGGAAGTTCCAGTTGGACGTCTGATGGATAATACATTTTTGTTACGTTTTAAAAACAAATCCAACCACCCCCTGCCAGCTTGGTCAAATTTTCCAAACGGATGTTTTAAACCGTTCATCTCTGCCAAACTATAAGCCATTCTTTTAAGATCAGTTCGGGTCGAACCATAAAACTTGGCCTCCATCGTTAGAATGTATTCCACCACTTGTTGTTCTAATTCAGATGGTAACACAGTTTTCCTTCCTAGTTTTATTTTGGCTGCCTGTTCAGGTGTCAAGTCATTCATTTTGGCGCAACGTTGCAAAGTCTATCTGGGAACTCCAAAATTTTTAGAAGCTAACAATGTGCCCATTTGTTTCGCTCTTACTGCTTCTATTGCTCTTTGCATTGCCAAAGGATCCCATTTTTGTCTTTTCTTTTCAGTTTTTCCTTTAACGGCACGAGGCATACTGTAATAAACAGGTACATCTTAAAATGTTGTGTAATATGGGCTAGCCCATATTTGTGGCGGTATAGTAGCCCATATTAAAATATAACTAATTTAAAACTAAAAGCACCTACAAATATTTTATACTTAAAATTTTGATGACTTTTGTGTAAAATATACAACTATAGGAGTTATGCAATAAGTATGATTAAAAAAAACAGCATACCTTAATAAAACTACTTGAAAACAGAACTTAAACAGAGCTTTACAAAACTTTCCAACATGTGCAAAACAACTTTCAGTCGGTAACTGAATATGATGGATGATTCATCAAGATCGCGTTCTACACTATGTTGGCGTTCAGCTGAACCGTAAGTTCGGTTATTAGTTACTAGATGGCAACACTTAATAACTTGGAAATCAAAGTAGCCCATATTAAATGACTAGCGTATATTTGTACCATCTCCTCTAGTAATTAAATGAATAAACGTCTTATGTTCATACATTTTTTTTCATTTCAAAAGTAGGACACTTATTGAAAGACCCTTGCAGGTAATCCAATTGTACTTCATGACCTAGTGCATGTTATACATTTGGGTAATTTTGTGCGGAATACGAGAGGACAATCGTATTGTTAGGTGTTGGTGGATGAATTCATTGCATTCGTTCTAGCGAAACCTGCACCTACTCTAAAATCAACTAAGGCAATTAAAGAGAAACTTGCTAAATGATATGATGACTAGTAATAGTTAAGTGTAGCAGTACAATATGAGGATTGTTAGCGAAAAGTGGCAACACAAGAATATAATTAACACAGTGGGTAAAAAACAGAAACTTCTCATAATGCCAACGTACTTGGCCTCACTGTCAAAAAGTTAACTGTAGTAAGCAAAAAAGTTGACCAGTTATGTGAAAGTCAGGTGTTGGCTAAAGGAGATAGTCAAAGGACTATGACGGAAAGTCAGGTAATGGCTGAGAAGGTTAATAAAGGACCGGTAGTTGTTTAAACGAGACTTGTAACCATTGAAGTTATAGGGAGTTCAAGATTAGCAATTAGATATAAGTAACGGTGGGGCATTAACAAAGCTGGCGAAGTCGGCTCAAAAAATAAAACAATACCAAAAATGAAAACGCCATAGTAAGTGTAAGAAGGACGAGTTGTTGTTAAGTGGATAAAAGGTGTTAGAGGCTATTTTCTCTAGATATAATATAATTTATATACGTATGGATTAATTGCATTTACGTTAGTTTTCAAGTTAAAGATGCTTTTAGTCAAACACGTATATACTCTGTATATACTATATACCGTATATAGGTATATACGCGACCCTATACCACTATATATATATATATATATATATATATATATATATATATATATATATATATATAGGTTAAACCATGTAGACTGGCGTAAAGCAGCATTCTGATCATACATCCTGTCGCCTTTTAAGCATTTGTATTTTTTTTGTTGATACGCATTATCGTATGTTTACCTTTTTATATTTATCCTTTTATATTATTTTATTATAGCTTTGTTAGGTTTTATAAATGTGTTTTAATTATGTGAAAACCCTTTTGTGTTACATAAAAGTTCTTTTTGCAAATTGCAAGTTACCGGTAATTTAGTTTTAACGTAACGAAGTGACAGTTTTCTTTCTCTTTATTATTGAGTAATAGCGTTAATAATATTTAGTGTTTTATTTGATTTTTAGTTGAGTATTAATTCATTTAGAGTGCATTTTATAACTTATTTTTTTAGTTTTGTTTTGATTATTAGTTAATGTCTAATTATTTACACTGAGGTGTAATAACGAACTTTATTGAGTGTTTATCACCCTTTTATTTGACAAGCGTGTAGTGGTTTTGAAGCCCTATTTCAGGTGGTTTGCTGAGTTGCTGTCCAGCACACCTGGGATTGATTGCGGATAGGTAAGCGTATGTTTTTTGTATGTTTAGACACGCTATGTACTCGTAATTTTGGCACGACGACCCTTATTTTGACTACCAAACATTCTGGCGCCCTTAACCGAATTGATTTTGTCTTCATCCCCTATTATGACTTACGTACGTTTTACTATTCTGGATGTGCAAAATTTTTCAACATCTGACCTACACCCATACGCTGGCTAGTCGGGGCAAAAAGGCCAATTTTATCTGTAATCCCGTTCTACCACCCGTTTATACCGTTAGAATAAGTCAGCATTACGTGTTGAGGTCAATCGTACATTAAAAGCACCAAACTATAATTTTTATGTGTGTCTCTATTGGCAAATTACATAATTCCTGTAATTTGACGTATTCATTCATTCATTATTAGATACTCGAGACAGTGAACGGAACGCGTACGTTAATAAAATGGTTATTGTGATCTCTTATTGATTGAGTTTGACTTTTAATAACGAAAAGTAAATCATGATTAATACGATTATACGAGCCATCTTACGTGCCTACCTGACACTATTACCCCTTCACCATTTTAGTCATCTTTTATATGTATAAGTTTTTGAAAAGTTATCTACATTTACCTTTACCTACCATCCGTTCGATTTCTGTCAAGTAGAATTTTCTACCAAATTACATATTTCCTATAATTTGTAGTATTAATTCATTCATTATTAGAAACTCGAGACAGAAAATTTCTTTACCAGTGTTAAAAATAGTACAGAAAGCTTTCGTTTGACACTCTTTGGCTTTACAAGATTGAAATTGATAACATATTTTAAATCTAACTTCTAAATCTTTGAATTGTTCCATAATGTATTTTACAAGTTATCACTTCACTTTTTTAGCGTTAGGGACTAACCATACATTTGAGTTAAAAGTTTCTAATATTCAGACAGTATTTGATAAAAAAATTAACTTAGGCAATTTTGTTTATTTATTACAATATAAAAAAAATACTTATAACTATACATTAATTCTATAAAATAAAACTATATTAAACAAATTATTTAAAGACTACTTATTAACATATATTAATTTAAATGTGAACATTTTACGATAAATAATAAAAAAAATGTAAAAAAATAATTTAACATTTTTTTACAATATAAAAAAAATACCTATAATTATACACTAATTCTACGAAAAAAAGTGTATTAGACACATTATTTAAAAACTACTTACTAACACATACTAATTTATAAATTTACCTACACATCCAAGAAAAAATACAACTAACCTACATTATAAACAAATACAACTCTATGTTCTCTAGCGTACGCAGCACATTTTCTATGTTTGTTATATTTCTTTGAACCCGTTATAGCGGTTGCTTGGCCTCGGCCAACTCAGCAGTTAATTGGCCAACTCAGCAGTTAATTGGCCAACACGGGCCCTACCTCACTCATTGTGTATTCGCCAAGAATTTGGCGTAACCACCTCACGCTCTTCGCCTTAAATTCTTCTAACTTTGAGGATCTGGCGTAAGCTGTTGTAAATCTGCTGCAAGATCCTCGTGGTCCTCTATTGGTTTTATGAGGGAGAGATTTTGTACCCCATATTGCATTGGTTGTTGAGGTGATGTTACGATTACTGTTGTTGCTGGTGTAATTCTGGAAAAAACAATAAATTACGTTCATAATGTGTTAATCGATACATCAACCAGTAAATGAGAACTCAATTAAGTAACGTATACTTACTTTTCAAAATATCGCGAAAAATCATCATCCACATCACTGTCTCTTATTGATAACTGAATAGGTGAAGTTGTCAAGAGTGTTTCAGTAGACGGGTTGTTTACACTAGATCGCACCAAGATACCTTGTAGAATATTGTTCTTTTTTTACGGTTATGCTCTTTTTCTGCATAATGCCATTTCTTATTTGTGTGTGGAAGTGGTTGATGCAATGAACTGATGCACTAAACATTTCCACAAGAATGAAACACCTGTGTAAGATTCTAGTTAACGAAAAGTTTATGAATTAACATATGTAACAATCTAAATTAACAAGTCTAGATGCGAAAAAGTATTTCATGTGATATCATCAAGGTTAAGAACAGGTGTTCTCGGTATTCATGGTAAACGCTAGTAAAGATAATAAACGGAGTGCAATTTCTGACATACTCAACTGAAGTTCTTGTGAATACTATTGCAACGTAACCTAAAGGTAATGAACTAAAGCGTGTGAAAGTATTCCGCAAACATAAATAACAGATATTAGTTAGAATAAATAAAATATTTACTAAAAGTTCATCACCAGCTACACAACAAGTGTGTGCTTTATATTTACATTGTTGCATACAGTTTTGAAGGTAACTATGAGTAAGGTTATGCCAAGTAGTAGTAATATCGTTAATTTAACAAGACGTATTATTCCATTGTTGAAAACAAAAATGAACTTGTGAAGCACATTGGTATAATTAAGATTAATATTAAGCTATTGCAAGATATAATTGAAAATAAACTTTGTTTAGAGGCAAATGAAAATCTGCTTGAGTTCGAAATTGTTAGTTACCTTTCTTGAGAAAACAGTAAGTGGAATTGTTGATGTCACTAAAGAAAATACACGCAAATTATGTTGGTACTCTGTAGATCCATGTTTTAGTGGTAGGTTACTTACAGGAATTATAGTGAATATAGCAAATATCAAGGACCTTCTTATTTTTTTACAAAATGCCTTACATCAAAGGTTTTACAGATAGAATTGCCAAATAATTTCTTAAATCTCATTTTCGAACAGTCTTCAAACCATACAAAATTTTCCATGAATTAATACGAAACTCTAAAGGCAAAATTACCGGTGAGAGTCAAGGAGTGTATGAAATACCATGTGATAATTGCCCAAATACTTACATCGGCCAAACTAATCGTAAATTATCAGCAAGGTCTCAAGAACATAAATTGACAATTTCTCAAAAGATCTAAGCTCTTCGTTAGCAACACACAATTTGGAAACCAGTCATACTATAGATGCCAACAAAACTCGATTACTAGTGCCAAATTCCAGTTTTCGAGGAAGAATTATTAGAGAAGCTATCAAAATTGAAAGACATTCACATACTTTAAACCAAAATTACTTCACCATCAACATTATCATCTAAACCACCTGAAATTCCTGTGACTACTCATCATAATAATCAAAATTCAAATAAAGGATCTATTACACGCAGTCGAACACACAAAATTAGAGAATAGTTACCTAAAATTGATCCAAATTTGAAGTATTATATTATTTAGGCCTTAGACAAATTTCCATCATAGTTGTTAGTCAATATTATTATAAATTAGTTCCCTTAAAATGAATATATATATATATATATATATATATATATAGGGCGTTCATTTCAAAGCGTCCTACCTAGGATTCCTCGAAATATGAACAATTTTTAAAAAATCGCTAAAAAACGTGAAAAGGATTATCGAGGAGGGCAAATTTGTAACCAAAAATTACTTCGACAACCTTTACCCCCCGCCCCTATGAGTTGCTCCAATCAAAATCTTAAGTGGTAGGAGGTATTGAGTGAGAGCTCACTTGAAAGGTTCTTTTCATTCCTTTATTTTGGAATATATGATTACAGTCAGAACTCGGCACCTCTAATAATCCAGATGACTTGAATGTCAACCCACCTCCATAAGCAACTTAACGTGCATTTCGTGCAGCGTGTGTTGCATATCTAGTTGAATAAAAACATGCACTTAATTATTTTAATTAGAACTCGTACGCGTATCGTTTGGACATTCCGTTTCAGACATGTTCATGCGCAAAGATTACTTTAGCGATGCTCTGTTCTGCTCTGTGATATTTTGAAGGTGGATGTAGACATCCATTATTTCTTTGTTAATTTTTTTATTAAAAGTGCTATAAATTTTATGGTGAGTTATAAAAGTTTGAGACGTTTGCTTTTTTTCAGGCACTTTTATTTTTCCTTTCATGTTCACGTTTTATTTTTCACTTCACCTTTACACATTTAAACACATATACGCACTTAAATATTTTACCGTTAATCTAAGTTACGGTATTAGTACGATTAATCAAGAGTGAGATTTATTCATTTGGGGATTATAAAGCATACAACTCCAGATTTATTTGAACCTGAAGTAATATTACGCAACAATTTCCAAAATCGCTGACAGCATGGATCCATTTCGTTATCTACAGTGTGACCAAGAATGAGGTATTCTGATGCCATTAATTACTCAAAATAATTTTTCTTTATAATTAAATATAGGTAGTGTAACAAAATTTGTTATTGTAGAAATTTCTTTTAACTTTGTTGTATAATGGTTTACTTGTTTATTCCATATTTCAAACAAGTTGGCGTCCTAGTATTTATCTATTAGTTTCAGGAAGAAGTAACCCCGATTTTAAAGCAAACATATCTAGGCATAGGTAAATATTTTTTTATTAGTAAGGCAAATCGATAATTTCATGAACCTGGCCCACTTTAATCTACGACTGAGCATAATGCACCAAATATTCTATTTATTACCCAAACTGTTAAGTAGCTAAAAAATTGAAATTTGAAATTGTATTTGTCATTGCAGGTTATGGCGGGCCGCCTTAACCTTATTACAATACAAATTCATATTTGCAGCTATAACCTACAGAGACTTAAATATAAATTCAAATTTTCCTCCAATGGGGCCTCCACAAGAGGCAAAGCCCCCAGAGCAAGTTGCGCAGCCCTACACCTGTCTTACAAGTTAGCATTAGCCCCCTTATTATAATACAAATTCAAATTTTCCGCTAAGGATACCATGACAATACATGATGGCCCACGAACAAGTTCCGATCACGACAAGGGGCGAAGACCCGAGAACAAGTTACGACGGTTGTGTTCGGTGAAGGTTGGAATGGGGTCGCCGAAAGCCTAGCGTAGCAAAATTTTACCTATATGAGGTCCAGATGCATACGTCTTGCCTTAAAAGCCCACCATAACCATTATGCAACCTGTATGCACTTTTAAAATATACCGCTAGACGGCATCAGCTATATTGCAGAAAACATTCGTTAGCCTATGCACAAGTAGATGGCGCTATTAACAAATTCAGATTTTACACCTATGGGTCAGTACAAGATGTCGAAGCGCCGAGAGTAAGTTGCGAAGCCCTACACTTGTCTTACAAGTTAGCATTAGAGTCCCTCTTATTAGAATACAAATTCAAATTTCCAGCCAAGGGGGCCACGGGCCCAAGCCCCTAGAATAAGTTGCGAGGCCTTATACCTGTCTTAAATCTAGCATTAGGCCCACTTATTAGAATAAAAGTTCAAATTCCTCGCAATAAATAATCAGAATGTAAACACTTAAATACAAATTCAAATTACCCACTAAGGGACTAGGTGGCTAAGAGCCGAAAGCAAGTTGCGAATCCCTATGTCTATCTTATCAGTTAGCAATAGGCCCCTTATTAGAATACAAGTTCAAATTTCTCGTTATAAGTAATCACAATGTTAACACTTAAATATATATTCAAATTCAAATTGCCCGCCAAAGGACCAGGGTCTAAGACAGGAAAGCAACTTGCGAAGCCCTATAGCTGTCTTATAAGTTAGCATTAGGCCCCCTTATTATAATACAAGTTCAAATCTCCCCTCATAGATTCAAATTTTTGGTCGAGGGCGAGGGCCTGTGAGTAAGTTGCTAAACCCTACATGTCTTACAAGTTAGCATTATACCCCTTATTACATTAAAAATTCATATTTCTAGCCATAACCTGAAGAGACTTACAATACAAATTCAAATGTTCCGCCAATGAGGCCTCGACAAGGGGACAAAGCGCCGAGAGCAAGTTGCGCAGCCCTACACCTGTCTTAAAGGTTAGCATTAGACCCCTTATTATAATACAAATTTAAATTTTCCGCCAAGGGTACCACGACAATGCACGAAGGCCCATGAACAAGCTCCGATCACGACAAGGGGCGAAAACCCGAGAACATGTTGCGATGCCCTACACCTGTCTTACTTAATTTTGTACATAAGGGGAAGTGCACCCATCCCAAAAGTCTGGTCTACCGAAAATGTCTTCACACTAATATTTAACATAGGAGATTATGGATTACCTAGATTTGAGAATGTTTTCGATAATTTACTGCAGTACCTTTTTTGCGACCCTGATCTATATAAATAAAGAGTAGTTAATCGGTATTATAAGGTTTATGGCTATGGATATATTTTACTGTTTTTAAAGAAAGTATGATATTCCATATCAATAATCAATCAATTCACGTAATTTAATCTGGGTGTTAAAAGTAATACAATTGATTTTAAAATGTCATCCCTAAACTAACACACACTTACTTATGAGTGCGGTGTAAAGAGGATTCCCAATTAATCATTATTAATACTAAAACAAGACTGTCAATTATTAAAGTCCAAAACAATTTTTAATCCATTAAAAGGAGCTCAAAACGAAATGTAAAAACAATCTATAATGCATATGTGTAACCATTTAATGCATTTTATTTCTGCTTCGACCTTGTACACATAATTTAACGTTCTCAAGGCGAAAATCGTTTAAAGCGTGTTTTATAAAGTAAACGTTAATTACTTATTTTTAATTATGCATAATGTTGAAGGTGACTTTCTCAAAGTAAAAATAAGCATGTTGTTGTAATAAAATTCGTATATAGGTAAAGGCCACAACCCTCAAAAGAAATGTAATAATAATTTTAATAGCAATTATGCAGTCTCCTTTATGATAAACCCTATTATGAAAACACATTGTAAAAAACTGTTATCTTGATCAGAATGATATTTAAACTCAGATAGAAATTAATAGTCATTAATACAATATGCTAACCTCTGATATTGGAACATTTTTAGCTAGCGCTTAAATTTCAACATTAAAGATTGCATAGAACATAATCGTTTAAAGACTAGGTTTTTATATCCTTGATAAAACCAAAACGGGCCCTAATAAATATTAATACCAGATTAAATAAAATCTTTTTATTATGAAAACACTTGTCATCTTTACATGTCTTATCCATTAATTCTTCCCCATTATTAGATTACAATTTTTATGAGAGGGGCGAGGCGCGCGAACAAGTTACCGTCTTACAAGACTAGGGTCCCTTATTAGAATGCAACTCCCAATGTATAAATAAATTAGGGCACAATCTGTAGATGGGTATTAAAGGAAATGTAATAATAATTTTAATAACAATTATGCAAATCTCCTTTGATAAAACAACCCTAATAAATATTAATAACAGATTAAAGCTTTTTATTCTGAGGTAAAAAAAATACGATCCCCACGTGGGCATATAAAAAATGGCGACCAAAGGTGTCCCGAGGGTGACGTCACAAAAAACGAAAGATGATATTAATATTAATAATACTCTAAACCAACAAATCTTTGGTTTTTTGGTATTTCGGTATCCGGGAATAACAATACGGATGTGATGTGGTTGAATTACGTAATTAAAACTAGGTGAATGCTATTGCATTACAGGACTTTCTTGCAAAATACCAAAAAAATATATGGGGTATTTTTATACCTTTGAAATATTCAGTTTTAGAAATATTTCATAAAAACCAAAAACTGACCCTAATAACCCCCGCTTTCTCCGAGACATCTGGACATTATGCCCGATCTTGACGAAACTTGGCCAAAAGTTGTAAAATGAGCTAATAAGTCGATTTAGCTATAGTGAAAAAAAAGTCGATTGCATAACCTTCTATACTTACATATGTATTAGGTTGACAATTAAAACAGATATCTCGCTTATCTTTCAAGATAACTATGGACTGTTTCATATTATTTTAAACCAAATTTTGCTCCCTTTCAAATAAAGTGAGAATATGTGTATATTATACCAGCAATACGAGTAATGTTTTCCATTTCCTGAAAAACCGTAAGTAGTGTTTTCATCAGGATATCATTTCATTAGCGCAAATGAACAAAGTTTTTTTCCAAAATGCCAAGTTTGTAACCAAAATTGTAGGAAAGTTATAACAATATCAATATTAAATATTTGAAAATTTTTATCTCTTTAGAAGAAGCGGGTTAGTTGCATTGATAAGAGTGGCTGGTTGCCTAGAAAACATAAACAAACGAAAAAATGGCTGAGAGAATTTTGAAAAAAATCAATTTCGAATAATTGCTTAAGTTCGACCCCTTAAATGTAGGCAAATTTATACCATAATTCATTACTTAAAGAAATCTCTTCAAAGAACCTTTATTTAACTACGCATATCTATTTCCAATCCTTTTATATCTTGAACGGTATCGGAAATATATATTTCTGCAAAAAAAAAAATGTACATGTGACTATAACTGTGGCCATATTCAATTTTGAAGGTTTAAAAAAATTGCAGAAAATTGCATTTCATGCGAGTTATTGATGACCTAATCACCACACTGCACAAAACGGGAGAAATGAGTGAGCTCGACTAAAACTCAATCAAACGGTCCGAAGACCGCAGAGCACTCGGATGAATGGGTGTTTTGGAGGTATCGGTAAAATAATTTAAGGTAGAATCTGGTTAGTGAGGAAAGAACCGAAATAGGCGCCTTTAAAGAAAGAAGGAAAAGAAAATAGATTCTTATTCCTTGAAAGAGGGAGAGAGCCTGTAAAGCTTGAAACAGGGAATAATGTGAATAGTAATTAAGTGACAATTCCCTCAACAAACATAAATTTATTTTTTCTTTAACTTCCCAACAAAGGAGGCAATAAGCCAAACGTTATGGTATAGCTATATAAATATATGAATAATACATGAAATAAATTATACACAGTATGTATGTTATCCCCAAAACCAAAAAAAATATAAGTTGAAATGAGATTGACGAGGGCAAGTCGTAAGCTTGTACAGTAATTGATAATTATAATACCAAAAACAACAATACCCCTTCCGGCCGACGCAAGATCTTACGTATTTTGAATAAATCAATTTCGAATAATTGCTTAAGCTTGGCCCCTTAAACGTAGGAAAATTTATACCATAATTTATTACGTAAAGAAATCTCTTTAAAGAACCTTTATTTAACTGCGCATATGTTGTTCTTTTATATCTTGAACTATCGGAAATATATTGAGATGGTTAGATATAGAATTAAGACAGGGACTAGAGTGAATAAGCTTGTTGTATTTCCTATAGTGGACAATTTGAGATAAATTAGAATATATTTACACTGCATTTTATTAAGTAAAATATTAAACGAGTGAAAGAAATTGATTTTGATTTGACGGAACAGGCTTGGTGAAATTTGCACAAGTTTGTTTAAATCATAAAAAGCATTGGGCTATATAAGGAGCATGTGAGGAATGTCAAAAGCAGTTATATTTGTAAGTAGGATTAAGTTCGTAGAACATATTTCATTAAATTCACAGTTTATTCAAAGTTTCTTTGGCATTTTAGAAACCTTACAGATGTTTACCACACGGTTTAGGTTTATAATTATATCTAGAACATGTATCAAGTTAGTTACAATGCAGAAAAGATTTAAATTTTAAGAAGGGGTTATGGTGCGGACATGGTTTAGTTTTACTCACAAACATAGTGTACAAAAAAGTGCAGCAGAAGAAGTAGTGCGTTGTAAACATTAAAGACAATATAAACAACAATTTTACATGTGAATATTTTACATATAAATACTTTTTGTTTAAAAATTATTGAAGAAGTGTGTTTAACAATATGGATTTTTGAGTTGACAAAGTTTTAGACATTACAATAAAAGTGAACAGTGTTGATGTTGAAGACAGTTTTAACAACATCTTAGAGTAACATTTTAAGTAATTTGGACGTTGGATACGCAAATTATATGTATATTTGTATAAAGTAAGGTTAAGTTTTAATTTTAAGGTTTTTGCAAATTTAGAGTTTTTATAGAATAATTTGAGCATAAAATAAATTATTAGAGTAATTAATAGGAGGTTTCACTCGTTTTCATGTAGAAATTTACATTGTACAAGCTATATAAACATAAAATTATGAAAATGGGGTTAACTACAAAAAAGAATTTTCCGTTAAAATTAAGATATTTAAGTTTTAATAAATGTTTTCTAATTCAGTTTTTCGTGTAGTTCACGAATATGTATTTAGTTTAGGTGTAGAATTTAGGGTTTTTTTAGATATAAGTAAATTTAGATTAGAATATGTCAAATCGTACAATTTTGAACCAATATATGGCTCGTGAGATATCGTTTTGTGCGGAATTCTGCACAGATTCCAATTCTGTTATCAAAATGTAAATCAGAAGTATTTTAAGAAAGTTATGGCATAATTTGTATTTTAGTAAAGTTTTCAAGTTTGTTTAAACCAATCAGAGGCTTGGTTACTTTGTTTGTATGGTACAGAAAAAGTTGAAATTTTTGTAGCTAACAGAATAGTATATAAGGAATTGATCCTGAATTCTCTCTCTCTTCCAATATCATTTCAATTTTTAATTTTTCTAACAAAAGTTAAAGTGTTGATAGTGTTTTGTGTTAACATGTAAGTTTCAAGTTACGTTATTATCGGAAATTTTGAAACGCGGTTAGTGAAGAGCCGAGAAATCAGAAACAATTGTTTTTAACCTACGATCAAATATAAAGTTAGGTTACCGATATAATTTTCTATTATAATAAAGTTTTGTTTCGATTCAAATTTAACGTATTCAAATTTCGGTTGATGTGTTTTTGTTTTTGTTTATTTTTGACGTTAATAAAATTATTCAGTTTTCTGAATCGATGTTTATTTTTCTGAAGCGACATATGATAAGTAATAAACGATATTCCATAACCGGACCTAAATCAAAAGTGAATTTGAATTAAAGTTTTACGAACCTAAAATAAAATTCTTAAATCGTAAATTTTATAAACATTTAAAACAACTCTTAAATAAATTATAATTAAAAACACAGTGCTTAGTTGAAGTTATTTAACACGTTGAGCCACGTGCCCACCGGTGGGCATTTTGTTTCTACGTCTTGGGACCAAAGTTTTATTTATGTTATGCTTTAACTTATTGATTTTATTTTTTAGGGTCGGAAATTTGGAATGTCGTATTTTATTTTTTTCTAAGAAATTTTTAGGTTTTTTTTTGTGACCACCGGTGGTCACGCGGTCCCAGGATGTAATTTTACATTCTGGGACCACATGACCACGGGTGGGCATGCAATATTTTACCTTTTTTAGACTACAATGCTTTTGTTTGTTTCGGATCTAAATTAAAAATATCATAATGGCAAGTAGGAGTTATTTAACACAAAAGGAGTTAGAACAAATAATTGAAAATTCCTCTGATGACCAGGAAAACATAGGATTTTCGGATAACTCTGCTGAGGATGAAGATTATCTGCCACAAGAGAGTGACGAAGAAGTAAATGACGGTCTATCTTCTAAAAGTGTCTTAGGAGAATCTTCAGAATCTGAAGGAGATCCAGATCATGATGTACCCCTTACCCAATTACAACAAGGAAGGAAACAGTGGGAGCTTGTTCGGGAGATAGATTGTCTTTTAGTTTTGATCTTCAAAATGTAGGCTGCTCTTCCGAAATATTTAAAAAATTAAGAGATAAATCCCCTCTAGAGTTTTTCAACCATTTTATTGATGATGTTGTTATTGATTTCTTAGTAAAAAAAAAAACAAACAGATTCGCTTCACAAAGAGTGGCGGAGTTTATTCGCAACGGAAAAACTTTAAAATGGAGTGATAGAAATCGTACAGAAATGAGAAAATTTCTGGGCATTTTAATGTGGATGGGCCTCGTGCATAGGCCTCAGTTACGTGACTGTTGGTCCAGAAACACATTATTTCAAAATTCAGTACCCAAATACATGAGCAGAAACAGGTTTTAGAGCCTGCTGGGAATGTTCCATACATGCAATAATGAAGCTCCTCCTAAACCGGAAAACGATAGGTTATACAAAGTATCCGATGTTCTGAATTTATTGCTAGCTAAATTTAAAACGTCATATGTTCCAGATCTCATTTGTATTGACGAGAGCAATGTCCCATTCCGAGGACGTCTATCTTTCCGCCAGTATATACCAAATAACGTCATCGTTATCGCATCAAAGTTTTTAAGTTATGCGTTGCTGGAGGTTACACGTGGTCATTTAAGGTATATACTGGCAGCGAAAGAACCGAGGATTCTTCTGTTTCAGAAAAAATCGTAATGGAACTCATGGATGGCTTACTGGGTAGCGGCGGTACCTTGTACACAGACAACTGGTACACTTGTGTCTTCCTCTCTAAAAGATTAATCGACCAAAAGACGCACTTAGTTGGTACTTTACGGACGAATAGAAAAGGAAACCCCCCAGAAGTTACAAAAGAGAAATTGCGAAAAGGTAACATTATAGCCAGACAAAACAAGGATAAAGTAGTTGTATTAAAATGGAAAGATAAGGGAGATGTTTTGATACTAAGTACAAAACATAATGCTGCAATAACTACATTTATGAAGAAAGGGAAAAAGTTAGCAAACCAGATATGATCCTTGAGTATAATAAAGGTAAATGGTTCATAGACTTCTACAACAGTTGTCAATGCCCTACATTTATATAACAAGGTCAACAACAAAAAAATGAATATAAATAAATTTAGGGAATCAGTGGTTATGGGTCTTGTTGCAACTGAAGATTTGAAGCTCATCCATATACATCAAGAGAACCAAGTACTTCAGCCTGCAAGCTAATTGAAGTCCCAGGGCAAAAGGGAGTAACCAGAAAAAGATGCAGCGTGTGTTACAAAAATATGAGCATTAGAGAAAATAGTGCATTTGCGAGAAAAAATGCAAAAAAAGTGAATACCATCTGCGTATTTTGCAATGTTCCTATGTGCGTGACTTGCTTTCAGAAACATGTAAAGTAGTTTTTAAGTTCCAGTTTATTTGTTTGTTAGAGTCATTTCGCTTTTTCAATTTGTAAACGTATTTTTTTTAAAGGAAACATGTAAAGTAGTTTTTAAGTCTAAATTTATTTCGTTTTTTTCTGGCTCATTAAAGTATTTTTTTTCAAGAAAACTGTATAATTACTCTCAAAAGGAAAACCTCTTTCAAAATAAAAACCAGTATGTAAACATCTTAGTCCAAAATATTTTTTTTTACTTCCTGGGACCGCTGATTTGAAAGCGCTATTTAAAATCAGTGTATTTCGTTCCCACCGGTGGACACGCTGTCCTGAAATATAAAATGTGCCCACCGGTGGGCACATGGTCCCTAGAAGCAAAACAAAAATTTGTGTAATTTCCTGCATTTGTGTATACATTTATATGTGTATATGTTTGTGCAATAACGGTGTAAACATCTGTAAAGTAATTGAACCTTTATTATTTTATCAACATTTCAATTTCAATTATAAAATAGTTCAACTCACATTTTTAAGATTTTTCTATTTGACATTTTTGACAGGCTGCTATTTAATTCAGTTAAGACGCTACGCATGCGTTATTGTGCAAGTTTAACTAAGGTCTATTTCACATACCATCCATTTATTATAATTTGGAATTTATATAATAAAGAAAATTTCATGATTTCACCTTTACCTTTAAATGCAATTAAATTCACATAAAAAATTTAAATTCACAGCAAAGTTTAAATTACTTTTATTTTATTTGCCCAACAAATACAAATTGAATCCTATCCCTATTTGAGAAATAACAATTATATTTTATACACCATTATAATAATATTAACATTTGAAATATTTACCACCCCAATATATTTCTACAAAAAAAAATGTATATGAGACTGTAACTGCGGACATATTCAATTTTGAAAGTTTTAAAAAATTGCATTTCATACGAGTTATTGATGACCTAAATTTCAATCTTCTAGTTAAAATTTGAAAATTTTCCCACAAAGTAATACCCCCTGTATACCTATTGCGTTTAAAAACTAGTTTTGTCGACATAATTATTGTCTCGTAGGCCTTCATTCCAAATTTCATCAAAATCGTCCGTATAGTTTCAGCTGGCGAGTGACCATAGACACACACACATACATTTTGAAAAATTTTTTTTCGGGTTCAAGGAGTCGTAAAACATCAAAATAACGCAATTTATTTTTTTCGATTTTTTTTCGACCGCAATACTTTCTTGTTTAGCACGAAAGTAAACATCTATAGTGAGTATCATTAGATTCAATTCAATTCAATTCAATATATATTTATTTGCCCATAATCGATATTTTACAAATAGTATTTTATCGACATTCCTCCAGGTGTACAATCAACGCCCTGTAGAAATGCTTACATTCCCGTGTCATTAACAATGCATCTTAACTAGGGTAGGGAAGAGGCTCGCCGAGCTCGGGGGTAGTGTGAAACCCTGTGCAAGCAATCCTGAGTCAAATAAATACACGCTGCTCCGCTTGCCTCCTCCCTTGTGTTACCTATATTAAGATGTTGGAGTCGTCGCCGAGGCGGCGGCTCCCTCATCTGTACTCGGGCTAATCCCTCGTCCTTTAATTAAGGACACCGCAGGTGCCTGTGTACGGGCTATTCCCGTACCCGCCCTATGTTGCATTAACTAAGATGCGGTCACCGCATCTGTACGTAAGCTAATCCTACGTCCGTTCCTACATTTTTATTTTAACTAAGCCACCCATCGGTAGCTGTTCGCCGGTTATTCCCGCGGCCGCCTAATCCTAAATTACGTTTATTTTAAACCTGCGCAGATGCAGGTTGTGACGCGGGCTGCCCGCGTCCCGCCCTATTTCTTTGTTCCTTACCTAGAGGTGTCACATGACACCTGTACGCGGTCTAACACCGCGCCCTTTCCCTAATTTCTTAATTAGGACGCTATTTGTTGTCCGAGCGGCGGCTATTCCGACGCCCCGTGCCTACCTCTTACAAACTATCTTATGATCTAACTAAGAATCTTGGATTTCCGGGCGCAGCCGTCGACCCAATCCTCTGTGCACGAGTGATGCCCGTGCCCACTTCTTACATTAACGTTACTTCCTAATTCTAGGTAAGCCGCCCTTGTTCCACGTAGCGGTTAGGGGCGGCTGTACGCGAGCGCAACCCGCGTCCATTTCCTTATGCTTATTCTACTTAAAACTTCCTTCTCCCCAGAGCTGGAGCGGGGGAGAAGAAAATTTGTGCGACGGTGAAGCCCTCGCCCCTTTCACTTATTTAATCTATTTAAATCTACATTCTTAACTAGGATACCCCCGATTTTCGCCGTAACTAGAAAATCGAAGGCATCATACACGAGCCACGCCCGTGTTCGTTTACGCTAACTAAGTACACCGTCCCTTCGGTGGCAGGCGTCGAAAGGAAGGTGCCTGTGTACGACTGGTGTCGTACCCGTTCCGTACTGCCTAAGATGTCGCCGCTCTCGGTGAACCGAGAACGGCGGCATCTGTGCACGAGTGATGCCCGTGCCCCGAAGGCTACCGCTAGGGATTTGCGTACGCCGGCTACAGTCGGCGGCCGCAACTCCTGTGCGCGAGTGAGGCCCGCGCCCTCTAGAGATACCTCTAAGGGTCCGCGTTCGCCGGATACAGTCGGCAATCGCGGTCCCTGTGTGCGAGTGAGGCCCGCGCCCATACGTGCATAAGGTACGCGGAGCTTATCGTCTCCGTCGCCGGAAAGGACGCCGCCTGTACGCGAGTGAAGCCCGCGCCCTCAACGCTACTTATCTAAGTCGACGCTTTTCCCGGTAAGGAAATGCGTCGACTGTACGCAAGTGAAGCTTGCGTCCGGTCAGATCTACTCGAGCACTAGCACTTTTCCGTCATTTCCGCAGGATAAACACTGTCACTCGCGGTCACTAGCACTAGCACTTTCACTAACACCGTCGCCCCCACGTCGCTCCGACTCCGTGGCTGCTCCGGTGGTCCTTATCCGCTACTCCTTCCCGTCGATTCGCTGCCCTCGGAAGATCGGCGACGTCCAATAAAAAACTTGGCAACTTCCACTTGACCCGAAACGATGCCGTGGATGGACCTTCGTTCGCCCGTCGTTTCCTTACGAGCGACATCCGGTTGACGCAAGGTCCGCATCCCACCCACGGCAACCATTCGCAAGACCTTTACGTGGTTATCGGGGATCCGTTTCTTCCGCCTCTCTTCCGAGGGGGCCTACTCTAACAACGTAATTTAGATCCGGTGGTCCTTAACGTAGTTTGCGCGCGACACTAGGAAACTTGATGCCGCACGCGCGCCCGCCACTGTCAAATCCGGTTTTTATATTGTCCTAATCGGTAATAAAGTCGTAATCGGTGATGTGTCACAATAGGTAAAAAGACGCGATTTTAGTAATAACGACCCGGATTACACTACTCGCGCAACGTTCGGTTTAAGTCTCTGCACTTGTTTCGCGAATTTAGATAGTTCCGTCCACCATTCCCGTTCGCCCGCCATCGCCGTGATTTCCTCCCACGTTTGTGGCCACCGTAGGCCCGCGCCGACCAGTCTCGCATCCGCCAACCTTCTAGCGCCCTCCTCGATCTCGCAATCAAAAATGATATGACCGGAGTCTTCGGTGCCGTGCCCGCACGCGCACCGCTCATCTTCGGTCTTTCCGAATCTTTTTAGGTAACTTCCGGTTCCGCCGTGCCCCGTTACGAGCTGGACTGTAAAGGGGTCCAACTCGGGTGCAGTAAATATCCTCTGTGCGACGTCCGGTAGAAACCTGAAGGTTAAGCGGCCGGTCGCCGCGCCGGTCCATCTTTCCTGCCATCTCTCCATTGTCCTGTTTGACAGTAACCTCTTCACCGTGGTCATCGGAATCCTGGCGTAGGCGATCCGCGTGTTGTCGTCCCCCGCAGCTTCCTTTGCGAGCCGGTCTGCCCTTTCGTTCCCGGGGTTTCCGGCGTGTGCCTTCACCCAGTGTAGCTTTATGTCCGTCACCGCCGCTACCCGACGTAACAGTCGCCATGCCTCCGCCACGAGTTCGGTAGGCCTAGTGACGTTTGTCAGAGCGAGCAGTGCGGCTTACCATTTTTGAGAAAAATGGTAAAAAAATTGTCACTTTTTTTTTGTTTTCATTTAACTACATTTTTTAATCCTATTAATTAATTAAAATAAATTTACTCAATAAGTAGCTTTAGTGTGAAATATTTTGAAACATTCAATACACAATCCTACATCAGAATCCGAAATAAATACTCTTATAACGTACGTAAGACCTGCGCCAACAAATTAAAACAAGTTAAAACAAAAGTTGCCTGAACGAGACTCGGGATCGTCAGTGTACGGAAAAATGTCACGCCCGAGTGCGGTTCGTGCAAAACTATCAAGTGGTTAAAATACAACTTGCTCCAAATCCTAACATAGGACAATATTTTTTGCAACAACTATTGAGTTAGTGTGTAAGTGCTCTTGTCTAGCGACAGTGTCCTATTTAATAGTGTAACGAAACGCCACTGGTTTTCTTCGAGAAAAATCGAGATACAAGTGAGGAATATACGGGAACCGGCGATGCGAATGTTCTGGCTATTTCTAGGGTATATAAAATTGCCTATCCGGCGCGAAGACAGACAGTACAGTACAGTACATAGTGCAGGATACGAAGTTGCATACGGCGAATAGAAAGCGAGGCGCGAGATTTAAAAGCGGAATAGTTAAAAAGTGTTGAGAAAGTGAATATTTGTGTTGTTTTGTTAACTTTATTGGTTTTAAATAAAGTTGGTGTGAATAGTTATCAGTGTTAAATTATTGCCTGAGAAACAAGAGGGAAAATCCGTAACAATAGTTTTACCACAGAATAGACAGAAAAGACAATATGGATATAAGAAATTGGTTACAAAAAGGTAAGTTAAATAATTTCGGTAGAAAATTAAATTTTTAATTAAAACTTTGAAAATTGGTTGCTCGACCAGCACCAAATAAAACAAAACTACCATGTAATGATAGCTTATAATGTAGATATGTTACATCCGATGTTAATTTTTGTTCAAAATTATTTGTATCGCAACGTTGGGAAAAAAAATTCAATTGCAGCCCTTTACAAAATTGCCAATTGCTCTTTACTCTTTGCTTGTATCTTTGTGAAACAATTTTTATTAGCTTTGGCAAAAGATTCTGTGCATTATTAATATATTTTTATAAATTTTTTATTATTATGATACCGACTTTTTTGCCTTCTAATTATAACAAAAATTACAATAATGCACCGATTTTGACAGCTGATATCTCAAATGGGACTAAATATAAAAACTTGAAATTTTCACATATTAAAGATCAAACAGCACTTTATACGTGCTATTACTAATTTTTATACTAGGGACTAAGAACAAGAATGATATTAGGTTATTATTTTTAGGTCAAAAATCTCTAAAACGGAAAAAAGTTCATGATGACAGTAGTGGAAGTGGAAGCAATGATTGTGATGAAGATGAAAATAAAATGGTCGGAACATCAAAATCGGAATCTATTTTTGAAGGAGGCTCAAGTAGTTCTTCAAATCTACATGAAGCTGTCTCTGGAACTGGGACCTCTAAACAAACTGAAGAACGCGATGGCTACCATGAAAATGACATTAGTCGTTGTTAGTTGTGCCAATAACTTGCCTTCTGAAAAAAAGAAGGAATTGTTGTCAAACCCTTGGGTTCCATCATCCAATTACGATTTTGCTTCTGATGCCATTCACTTGAAAAGAAAATTTAACCATCGCTGGTTAGATCAATATACTCCATGGCTGGTGTACTCAAGTCGTTTGAAAGGTGCTCTATGTTTGTATTGTGTTTTATTTCCGCCAATAATTGCTGCAGTTAAAGGAGTTTTGGGGTCATTTATGGTAAGGCCTTACATGAAGTTTAAGGATATACATGAAGATTGTAGAAAGCACGTTGGCAGCCATTACCACAAATCTTCAACAGCTGCTGCAAAAGCATTTCTTGAAAATGCTCCTGTTGATGCCCAGTTGCAAATAGGGCACCATAAGACGATTGAAGAAAACAAATATTGTCAGCAATTATTTCATGCATAATATTTTGTGGAATTCATGATTTGCCGCTTAGAGGAAAACAAGGAAATGAGGGAGTTTTCTTTTACCTTTTAAATTTGAGGATTGACTCTGGTGATGAGAAGCTAAAGAGCCACTTGAATAAATGTCAAAAAAAACGCAGTCTATATCTCACCAACAATTCAAAATGAGATCATACAATTATGCGGTGAAGTTATCAAAGAAAAAATAATCGAAGACTGTAAACGGGCAAAAGCTTATGCTGTAATGGCTGATGAAACAGCAGATATCGCTGGAAAAGAGCAGCTTTCTATTGGATTAAGATTATATGATGAAAGCCAAAAAATAATCAGGGAGGAATTTGTAGGCTACATTGAGTTAAAATGTCAAGATGCTTCTACAATAACTAGCGCAATTCAAAGTTTTTTAGAAGATAATAATTTTTCCGCCGATAATTGTATGGAATTCGGATTTGACGGGTGTTCCACGATGGCCGGCAAAGAAGGTGGTGTACAGGCCATTCTTAAAAAAAAGTACGCTAAATCTTTATTTTTCCATTGCTCCAGCCACAGACTAAATCTTGTGGTCAATGATACTAGCAAGCTACCAGAAATAAGAAACACAATTGCAACGGTTAAAGACACAATAACCTTCTTTCGTGAATCGCCAGCCCGTAGGAAATCGGTTCCAAATCTTTCAAGGCTTTGTGAGACCAGATGGTCGGAAAAATATAAGAGCATAAAAAAATTTTCAGAAAGCTTCACTGACATTGTTAAAGCACTAGAACATCTATCTGTCGAAGGAAACTATGCAACAAGAAAATCTGCCTACCAATTGCACTGTGCAGTTACTAAACCAATATTCATCTTAGGCTTAAACATAATTGCAAGATACTCTGCAATATTGGAACCCGTTGTAAACGTTTTACAAGGTAAATGTATGAATTTGGTTATGGTGAAGAAACATATTGATGATATTGTAGATGTAATCAAAGAAGATAGACAAGATGTCGAAAATGTTTCTTATGAATTATTTAAAAAATCACTTGATATCGCAGAGAAAGTAGGGGTTGAGTTGTCAGTACCACGAGTCACTCAAAAGCAAGTACATAGAAGTAATCCACCATCTAAGTCTGCAGTTGAATACTGGAAGCGGTCAATAATCATCCCCTATCTTGATTCTTTAACTTCGTCTTTGGATGCTAGATTCTCCAACGAAAATACACCTGCTTTTGCTTTAACTTATCTCCATCCTTCAAGCATGCTCAAAATGGCTTCAAAAGATTTCAAAAATAATGGAATTTTATAAGTTGGGTGATGTCTCTGCAGAATTAGATTTGTGGTACAATATGTGGAAGAAAAAGAATTTAGCAGAAGACAAATTAAAGGACATTGAAGTGGCTGGACTTTTGGAGGAAACTAATGTTTTTTTCCCTGCAACAAGGCACGCACTGCTAATATTAAGTGCTTTCCCATCCACTACTGCTACCGTGGAAAGATCATTCAGTACCCTGCGAAGGGTAAAAACCTAGCTCAGGAGTACAATGGGTGATGACAGACTCACTGGGTTGTGTTTGATGAGTGTGCATCGAAAATTTTTGAAGGAAAATCAGGACTGCATAGTGAAGAAAGTTTTGGATAAATTTAGTTTAAACCCAAGAAAAATGTTATTAGTTTAATTTAAGTATAATTAAAATCTCAAAGTTTTGTTTTCATTTGCCTTTCTTTTTATCCTAAAATTTTACATTTTGAACGACCATGGACCATGGTTTGCCCCCTCCCCCTGATATAATTCCTGGCTACGCCCTTGTAAACGTCCGAGAAAAACTGCACTTTAGTGTACTGTGTAATTTAAAAATATAAGAATGATTCCAAACATATTTCTTATTCAAAAATTAAAATATTGTGCATTAAAAAAAATGTATTAAAGTTAAAGGTTAAAGCGATAAACAAAACTGTTGGATCTGCAACGGAAGTGCCAGAGTAGCTAATAGTACTATTAAACAAACAAATTGTTTTCCAGTTTATGGATAGCATCTGGCCGGGTAAGTATTGGAAGCGGCATGCGTTCGGTCACGGTGTCTTTTCTATAGAAATTGGGCGAGATCTTGTCATGGTTTTTATAACTTTTGTATTGTAAAAAGGGTGCTAATTTTATTACTTCTATCCGGCTTATGCTGGCTGCTAATTCACGATATTTGGCAATAGCGGAAAATCCCAAAACCTATTAGTTCCCCTTCCCATTCCCACTTCTTTATTTTTGCAGCTTTCACCTCCAACGATCATTTTCCATTTTATTTAAGTTAAAACGTCGTGATAGAACGGTATTGTCTCGTACCAATATTTGTTTTTATTTAGTGTTTTGTGTAAAATGTGCCAGTACAAACATAAGCCTGGAAGTGCTAAACGCATTCAAAAAGTTGAAACAAATGAAAGAAAAAATAAGCTACCAAAAATTGATAAATTTTTTAATCAAAAAACTGATCAAACTGATGAACCATCAACTTCTCGTACTGCTACTACTAGTTATAGTAGCGAAGTTGAACCGGGTAAACCCTCAACTTCTAGTTGTACCCCTGACATGACCGAAATAATCAGGGAAACTGAAACCGCTGGTAAGTTTATTTATTTATTTTATTTAGCTATCTTATAAATCTTATTCCCAAACTTCAAATGTGTCATTTGTCTTTACACTAATAAGTAAATAATAAAGTAATTCCTAATTTTCATGTTTGATTTTAATAATTTAGACTAGGAATTCCCGAATTCGTCAGCAACCGTTGAGCATGAATTAGAGACTTCATCAATTTCCAAAGAATGTAAGAACTTATATTATTTTTAATTATTGCTTAATGCATTAACAGTGTTAATTTCTAGTGAACATTGAAAATGTAACTGACCGTGGACATTTTCTTGGGGAATTAACAAATGACCAAAAACAATTTATTATTTCGAATGGCCCTTGCAAACCTACTGAAACTTTTCCCAAAGACAAAAATAACAGGTGTTTTTCTGATTTTTACTACAAAACAACTTCGAAAGTCGGCTTTACAACGGAACGAATGTGGTTGTGTTATTCTACAATTTTAAGTAAATGTTATTGTCAACCCTGTTGGTTGTTCTCGAAAAAGCAAACTTCTGTTAGTTTAAGTTTTGATGACTGGATACATTTAAATCGGGCTATAAACAGCCATAAAGCGACTAATGAGCACAATCAATGTTGTGTAATTTACGACAAATGGCGATTAAATAAAACTATTGATTTTGAAAACGAATCTATAATTCGCGAAGAAATTTCATTTCGGAAGTTTTAGAACGGATCATTGATGTTTCACTCTTGCTAGCTTCTACAAATATGCCGTTCCGAGGGCACGATGAAACAATAAATTCAGAAAACCCTGGAATGTTTTTGGCTGTTATAAAGCTATTGTCCGAATATGACACTGTTTTGGAAAATTTACTTAAAAATAAAAAAAAAGGAACGATTACTTATCTTAGCCCGAAAATTCAAAATGAGGTCCTAGATTTACTCGGAAATGTAATTAAAAATAAATTAATTCACAAAATTAGTTCATGTCCGTTTTTTTCGATAATTATTGGCACAACTCAAGACATTTCAAAAAAAGATCAGCTTAGTTTAGTTTTTCGATATGTAGAAATCGTACGCACCGAAGAAAACGTTGTGTCAGATGTCGTAATTAACGAATCATTTTTAGGATCAAACTGCAACTACACTTAGCAATAAAATAATTGGCGAAATAAATAAATTAAACATTTGTATAGATAAACTGCGTGGCCAAGGATATGATGGCGCAGCAAATATGAGTGGCGTTTATAATGGTGTTCAAGCCATAATTTCAAAAAAAGTTAAAAACGCTCCTTATGTTCACTGCGCTGCGCATAATATAAACTTAATTTTAAATGATTCCGTAAAAAATATTGAAACTGTAAGAAACTTTTTTGATTTTGTTGAAAGAATTTGTGTGTTTTTTGGTAATAGTATTGTAAGATGGAGATTGCTATACCCAACTGACAAAAACAGCGATACAATAAAATTAAAGAGATTAGTGCCTACAAGATGGTCCTCTAGGCACGATACCTTACATGCACTACGATTTAATTTTTTAAACATATTGAAAACACTTTCAAAAATTATTTTAACATCTAAAATAAAAAATGAAATTGTTGAAGCAAACTCACTTAAAAACTTTTTAGAAAAATTTGAAACTGTTTTTTTAGTGGTGTTTGAAACAAAGATTTTGCAATCCACGGATCTTCTGTCGAAACTACTTAAAAAAAATCGCAAAGTATTAGTGAAGCTGCAAAATTATTTGAGAATGCCTTACGAAATATGAAGGAACTGCGGGAGCAGTTTCATGGCGTTAAAAGTGAAACGGGGCATAAGTCCAGTGTTTTCAGAAAAACGGAGGTCTCGCCCAAAATTATTTTTCGACGAAACCAAAAATCATTATTGCGTTGAAACTAATGAAGAAAATTTCAGAATAACTGTTTTTTTGAAAACACTGGATATTTTAATTGTGCAATTAGAAAACCGATCTAAAGGTCTCTGTCACATAAATCAAACATTCAAAATATTAAATAAAGATATATTAATTAACAGTACAGACGATTATTTATTTGAAATGGCATAAAAATTACACACATTATACAAAAATGACATTACAGAAGCAATTTCTGCTCAAATTTTATCTTTTCGACAATGCTTCCGGGATGAACTAACCCAAATTAATTCGGTAAAGGATCTCTTAAAATTTATATTAATTGATAATTGTTCATCAAGTAGTAGCTTTTCTGAAATTGTAACAGCCTGTACGATATTTCTTACTGTTCCTGTAACGGTAGCAACAGCAGAGCGAACGTTTTCAAAATTAAAATTAATAAAAAATTACTTACGAAAATACAATGAGTCAAGACCGGCTATCTAATCTGGCAATCATTTCTATTGAAAATGAGGTAGCAACAAATTTGAATGTATCCAGTCTGATAACATCTTTTGCCACATCCAAAGGAAGAAAAAAATTATAATATAAATACATTGATTTACTCTTTACTCTATTTTTTGTTTTTTTTAAATTTATTTTTGCATTAATGTTTGTTTTTCAGCTGTATAATCCCTCTATATTGTTTGTTTTTTGTTTTAAATGTTTTTTATGTATTCAATAATTGTTAAAAAAAATTTATATAAGTATTTTTTTTTTATTTATGGGAAGGAAGTTGGGTTAAGGTACTAAAATGTGTGAGTATGGGCATCCGCCATTTTGATCCTCGCTTTCTACCGCATTCTGCTGTGTTCTGCTGGACGGAATGAAACTCAGCAGTTAAAAAGTTTAAAAAATATAATTTGTCAATAGTGTGTGTCAAAATCGGCTCTGAAAATACATCACAAAGAAAAAACACTGTTAAATAGGTAAGTAGTATATCTTTAAAATATAATATTTGCTGTGTTTTTGCTTTCATAAAAATTGAATTAAGTTCAAGTGGTGGATATTGTAATCATGCCTAGATGAATTAGTGTATTTTATATGAAACGTTGTAAAGGTTTCAGTTATTATTATTCAAAGTGAATTTTTACAATAATACACACACACACATTTCTGAGGGTATTTAAAATACAATTGAATTATTCTGAAGTGCAACTTAACCTACAATTTTAGGAATATAAATAATTATGCTAAAAAATTGACTCAAAACCAATTTATTATGTAATAATTGACAACATTTAGACACAATATTAGTAATTACATTTTTTATATTTATTAATTATCAACTATGAATATTATGTAACAAATTAAATAATTTCTTGAGTCAAAAATTTCATTTTTTTTCAATTAGAAACCATATTGTTATAAATAATAAAACAACTCAATTTGCTATTTCCGAATGTTATACAGCAATTAATAATGGGGTGCTGTACCGCTGTAAATTGCAGCAATAGTGATAAATATCGATCAACTACTGATCACCTAGTTCTTCTTGAGAATGAAATCCAAGAGGCGTTTCGTAAAAGAGAAAGTCTTGTAGCGGTCTTTTTTGACATCAAGGGTGCCTTTGATATGACATGGAGGCAAGACATCATAAATAAACTATTTAATTTTAATTTACGAGGCAATTTACCAAATGTAATTAAGTCCTTCCTAACGAATAGGCGTATCCGTGTAAGAATCGGCGATGTATATTCCGAGACAAAAAAAATTGAAAATGGAATACCACAAGGGTCTACTTTAAGTTGTACACTGTTTGCTATAGCAATAAATGACATAGTCCTGAATGTGCCAGATTCCATTACAAAATGTTTATATGTAGACGACATCGCTATTTTCTGTTCAGGTAATACAGTCGGTGACATATCTCGAAAGCTTCAACCTGCAATTAACCAAATTGTAAAAAATGGAAACAGAATTGGTCTTCGATTCTCTGAAGAGAAAACGCAATGCATGCATTTTAGCAGACTCAGAACTCCAGGTTATGGTCCACTCTTGTACATGGGGAATAAGCCTATCAGATGTCCCGAAAACGTACAATTTTTAGGTCTTACTTTTGATAGATCCTTAACCTGGAAACCACATATTGAGCACCTTAAAAATAACTGTTTACGAAACTTAAATATCCTAAAAGTCCTAGCAAATACCAAGTGGGGATCAGATCATAAATGCCTGATCAAGATTTACAAAGCATTAATATTGTCACGGTTAGATTATGGATGCATCGTCTATTCGTCTGCTCGCAAATCGTTACTTGCCATCTTAGATACAGTGCAAAACGCTGCCATTATGTACTGTATCGGCGCTTTTCCTACCAGTCCAATTGAAAGTCTGTATTGCGAATCAGGAATCCCATCCCTAGAAAACAGAAGGAATCAACTGCTGACTATATATATAGCAAAAACCAAAGCGTTACCATCGCATCCTATTAACCATAAGCTGAAGATTGAACAGCACACATATAGAGTACGACCTACAATCACCCGACCTGTCTATGTGCGATTTCACGAGTTCATCCACAGTCATAATATAAATATTCCAACGTTAATGAATGAATGGCCATTAGAGTTTCCACCATGGATTACGCCTAAAATAAGAGCAAGAAAAGATTTAATCTATCTTAATAAAAATATAACGTGTAACAATACCTACCTGCAATTATTTTCCAGAATATGTCAGGAACAACCGTCATGCCAAACACTGTACATAAGCGGGTGTAAAACAGAAAATGGAGTTGAAGTGCAATCATGGTAAAAATTTGTCATACAGCTGGGGCCTGAATCCAGCATCATCCACAAGTTTTGCCGAAGAATACGCTTTATGGCAGGCAATGTTATACTGCACCATGGTAAATGAAACAAATAATTATATAATTGTTACTGGCAGCCTAAACATCGTAAATAACCTATCCCAAATGTATTCCACTAATCCAATGTCCATTATATGCCAATCCGCCCTGAAACATTTAAACGAGCAAGGAACTACACTAACATTCATTTGTACACCGAAACATGCAGAAATACCGGGAAATGAACAGGTCGAATCATTTGCCCGCCAAGCAGCATACACAGCTACTGTAGATGTGGACCTAATGAAAATGAAAGATTTTAAAAGGTATTTGCAAAAAATAGCTTTAAAATATGGCAACAACTATGGTCCACAACAAACACGCATCTCTCCGCAATAAAACTCCATGTTCAAGGGCTATATGAATTACCAAACGCGTCTAGAGAAGAAACTCTTAAGATACATAGACTACGAATAGGACACACAAAGCTCACACACCAACATTTGCTGAAGGGAGAACCAGAACCTAAATGTCATGATTGTCAAGTAGCGTACACTATCAGACATCTTATACACGAATGTCCAAAATTATACCGACAAAGATCTAACCACAATATCATGAACGCTTATCCAGAGAATTTTAAAACAACTGAGGGTACCAAGAACATATTAAACTTTTTGAGAACTATAGACGTATTTAACCGAGTGTAATATATAAAAATAGAGTAAAGGAAAAAGTGTATATGAGGCGATATGACCGTTTTGTAGTTAAAGCCTCAACAAAAAAAAAAAAAAAAAAAAGAAGGGATTTACACTACACAGATTCCCTGCTGAAGAGCAACATGGGTCCAAAACATGCGTCGAGATTTTTGGACACCAACAAAATTTTCACAACTCTGCGAGGTACAAAAACACTTGACTCTTTAGGTTCTAAAAATGTTATTTAAATGTCCATGAAAAAGTAAATCATTGCTACAATTGACTTCTTATGCCAAAAGTAGTTATGTCACCTGCTTCATTAACATTAAGACTTTCAATATTTTTCAGAGTCACTTTGAAGATTCGCAGTTTGAAAAAAACCGCTTGTATGGATGGGGAAAATTAAAACCAAATGCTGTGCCCACCCTATTTGATGTTCCTAATCCACCTCCCAGGATCGACCCTCTTTCTAGGAAGTCATTGTACAAGGTGATTGCAACGATTGCACTTTCACATTGTCAACGTTAGACATAACATTTGCATTTTTATTTTCAGCATCGGCAAAATAATACCACAGCTGAGTCTTTAATAGAATCTTTTAATGAAGACAAAACGAAAGTTCAGGAGGAAGTAGAACGTTTGCGTGCAAAAGTTTGTTCTTTAGAATTGGAAAATAAAAAGATTCGCGAAGAATGTAATAAATTTAAATCTTGTTTGGAGTCATTCTTGAATGATGATCAAATTAAATTCATTCACCAGAAAAGACTTAGGGAATGGCAGAAGGACTCTATTGTAAAGGCTCTGAAGTTTCGTTTTGCTCTGTCTGTGCATGGCTACGAATATCTGCGTTCGTCGGGGTATCCCCTGCCCTCTTACAGTACTCTTACACGCCGGATCAGATCATTTAATTTCGACTTTCGTATTTTAAACGAAGTTCTTTCACTGTTAAAGTGGAGTCAATGGATGTCAGTGACAGATTTTGTCTACCTTCGTATGACGAAATAGTCATAACTTCAAAATCTGACTGCAATAAATTCAAAGGCAAGTTTGTTGGTGACGTTACATTAGGGGACGATACAAATATACTTAGGTCAAAAATCTTTGTTATTTTGGCAACGGGCATTAAAAATCCATGGAAACAAATTGTCGCTTGTCATGTTACGCCTTCTGAGGGTATAAGTGCACAAATTTTGAAATCGTTCATGGAAGAATGTGTATCAGCTGTAGAAAGTTGTGGGCTTCATATTCTGGCACTTTTTTCATTATTTGAATTCTAGAAATAGGGCCCTTTTCAGTTCTTTCGGAGTAAATGTAACGCGCTATGGAAATTCAACGATCATGAAATTTTTGCAGTTCCTGACGTTTGTCACATTTTAAAAAAAACTTGAAGTCTGCTCTTTCACGACAAACAGTTTATCTCCCGATAGACTACATGGAGTGCGAAAATTTACCTTCTGAAAGGGTCATGAAATCTGTTTACGAATCAATTCGAGATTCGACGTTTGTATCATTTACACCGCGAAGATGTTGAACCTTGCAATTTTGATAAAATGAATGTCGGAGCGGCGATTCGATTTTTTTCTTTACAAACAGCGGTCGTCTTGGAAATGTCTGTGGAGGAAAATGTCCTTTCGCAAGAAGCTTTATCCACTGCTAATTTCATTCGTGTAATACACGAGTGGTTTTCTTTAGTTAACTCTAAAATAAGAAAAACTTCCATAACCGCGAGAAATTGCGACAGGAAATATATTTTCCTTCATGGTATTATAGAATTATTTCAAAATATAGTGTTCGACAAGCATCGGAAACCGTTGAACTTTGCAGTTATTCTTGCAACACTGTCATTCTGCGATATGGCTGAATTTCTGTTTAAAAATGGGTTTGCTTTTCATGATAGGGCATCGATTTACGCAAGATGCGACTGAAAATATGTTTTCCCAGGTTCGGCGGAAAGCAGGAAAAATGTCATCAGCACTATGTGTTTACGGGCAATTCGATTGATATCCGTGGCTCAATTTGTTTCTGATGTTCAACGGTCGAGTTATTATAACGATTCGGACATTTTTTTGTTAGATTTCTGCGATAACAAAAAGAAAAATGATAATGAAAATTCATTGCATGAAAATTCGGTCATTGTTAAAACATTGACCCTCATGACGGAAATAGAAGTATTGCCAGTTGAATTCACATATTTTTGTGATTTCGTCGAAGATTTCGACGCCAAAAACATGTATTATTTAGCTGGTGCGACAAATGCTGTTATGAAACGGGTCTGCGAATCATGCTCTGACTTTTTATCCAGAGACAATTGTCCAAACTGCGAGTTTGTAGCAAAAGCGAAAGTGTACACAAATGCGCTAAACAAAGGTGGGCTAAAACAGCCATGTCTTGAAACGTTCCATCTTATTTTGTTCTGTGAACATTACTATAATTTGTGTAGAAACTTTATTATGAAAAATGGTACACTGTCTCTAATGGAACTTATTCTAAAAAAAGCAGATATCGATTTAGGACACTGTCACTGCGATGTAATGCGTAAGATTGTGAAGCACTTCTTTACAATCAGATCATTTAGCATAAGAAATTTTTCAGAAAACTCCAAAAGGAAGAAACTGTTTATGGATCTGCATCCGCCAAAAAAGCTCGTGTAGTTTAAATCGAAGCAAGATCTTGATGTAATATTAAGATAAGGCTAATGAATAAAAAATGTAAAAAGGAAGATATACATTATCTGTGATTAAAAACTACAAAGAAGGGGGCACGTTTTAAATGTAAAATACCTTTCGGTCAGAATTTAACCAAATTTTGATATGTTCTAGAACTTGACCAATTGATCAAATGTCTTCATTGCCCGAAAGCTCAAAGCTCAACAGTTTATGATATACAGGGTCTGCAATATCACTATTTGATACTTTCAATATATCATAAAATGGACATTTTTGCCAATATTAACGCAAAACTTAGTGAAATGTTATTTTTTTGTGCTACTGGTTACAAACTTTTCTTTACTTTCATTATTTTTGTACATACACCTGATATACAGGGTGAGACCAAATATATATATATATATTATATATCTGAAAAGAATTATACGGTGGTATTGTTTTGATATTTTGGTGAATGGAAGATTACACATATATATGTCCATTTAAATTATTATTGCAAGTCAAGTCCCCTAGACGTCCGTTATACAGAGTGTTTCATTTCTTTAATAGATTTAATTGAGTATTATTATACTTCCTAGTTAATTTTCTGATAACTTAATTGAAATGTCTATATTAAAATAAACTATTTGCTAACTGTATATACCTACATAATAGTCACGATGTGTTTACACTGATACTGGGTGTCCAAGTACAAAGGACCACAGCGATATCTTAAACTTCATATAGGTACGGAAAAAACCGTTAACATAAAAAATCCCTTGCAATTAGATGTCGTTGCGAAATACAAACCGTTTGGAGATTGACAGGTAGAAAGGTTAGATGTGCTTCATTTATTATGCTCACTATTTTCTAATAAAGTTTTCAGTAGATTCTCTTGATAAAGAAGGCGCTTGTCGAAGTTCATCTTTATTTTGCAAAACTAAGAAAAGAAAATTCGTTAAGATACTAGTGTCTTCACTGTTCACACCATCGACAGACCGGTTTCGCAGGTCTACCTCCATCATCACTACCGCTTTGTACAGTCATTGGAAATAAGAAATGTTTATGTAGAAACGTTAATGAACACGTATTTTAATACATTAAAAATATCTAAGCTTACTAGGATATCAGTTAACTGAATTGATGAGGCAGAAAACAGTAAATAATTTTTGGTCTTGATATAACAATTGTCATAGAAATCAAAAAGTTGCATAATCAAATGTTAAATGTCTATCACCTCCACATTATTTGCATTTAGTATATGATTTAAAACATTTGTAGAAGGATATTTGATTAGCTCTTGATACCTAGCGTATCCTAAAAACCATAGTACAGCTGCCACATGAGAACAAGTACCTAAAGTTCTGGCACCAGTCTTGCAGATGCAGTAAGTACCTAATATTGGGTTAGGTTCTTCTTCCTCATTATTCGGCACAAATGACAACTGGTAACAAGTAGCATTTCTGAGGCGAGAATATATCCTTACCCGTATAAAACCGGGTTCGTAGTTTTCATCAAATTGATATTGAATCTGGCGGTCCTCTATTTCATTTTCCTGTATATAAGAAGGAGCAAGCTTTAATTGAAAAATACCTACAGTTAACTCTTTAATATAGTAATGTGACAAACGTGGGAATGAGGGAACGACAATTTCATTTAAATCAACCCATCTGCCCCTTCTAGCGCGTAAGTTTTCCGCCTCAACCCTGGCTTGAACAACATTTGGCTCTTGAACTTTTTGAAGAATATTTTCAGCTAGCTCAATAGTAGCATCTTGCATTGAAATAGGTGGAAAATTATTTATAATTGCTCCAGCAATTTTAAGAAAATCAGCAATATTACAAATGTGGGGTGTTTTTATCTTAAAGCTAAAAAATTTAAAAATTGATTTTAAGTGCCCATTGCGTGCTTCTACGATCCACCTGGTTTTCGTAATCATTAGCCTCTTCTGTGGATAACTGTAGCTGACCTCTGGGCAAAAAGGCTGGCATTTTAAAATTAACACCTAATCTATTTACAGCTGGAATAGCATCCAAGTACCCGCGGTCGAGAATGAAAATATCTCCTTCATTAAACCATTCACGCATTCCATTCACATCTCTATTAAATTCACTTATAAGTATGTTAGCATCGTTGTTTTCAGAATTTGAGAAATTTGGCCCTTGAATGTCTAGAATAAATTCACTGGGGCTACAAGCAAAGATGGCTTGATAAGATGTTTACCCTTATAAGTACAGTAGGACTGTCGCAACACTTTAAAACAAGAACTTTTCTCTATTTCTAGATAAGTACAGTCATTATACACTATAACTTGAGGCCGATCCAGGTTTTGATTATATAGACGATTTGCAAAAGGAGTTACATGATTTTGGATGTAGCTGTTTCTTGTTGTAGCAGTAAATCCAATATTTTGAGGCACAAATCTTCCAGAAAAAGATTGTCTAACTAGAGATATAGCTAAACTGGCTTGTTGTCTTGTGGAATAATTAAAAATAACTGCTAAAAGCTATCACTAAGACCTTGTCGTAACTTGCACAGGAATGCTAAGAGATCTTTTTTACTTACATATCTCAAAGAATTTCATATTCTAACGGGGTCACAAAAGTTGAAAAGATTATTAAATTGATCTTTGGTTATAGGAGAAACTGCTTTAAATTGAGAATCTGTGAAGTTATTTTCGTCTTCGTAAGCCGTGTGGTAGCTTTTCTTAATTTCCTTACGTAATGCTTGTTAAAAAATATAAATCTCATTACCTGCTAATAATGGCCGATTTACATATCGTAACCCAGGGAGCAGAAACTCAAACATATTACCATTCTCATCCAAATAAATATTACAGCAATACGTATTTTCTGAGATATATATATATATATATATATATATATATATATATATATATATATATATATATATATATCTCAACAAAAATATTAATTCTACCTTTCATGGATATTTTATGTATATCATTCCCATCGTTATAAATGCAGCATAAGTGAGTTGACCTTTGTAGCACATTTAATCGCAAACAATTTGGGTTATTGTCTATTGCTTGAATTTCCCTTACAATAGAAATATTGCAGACATTGCAGATTCGAGTTTCTTCTATTATGACCCGCTCTGGTAGATTTGCTTCGCGGCGACGTGAAATCACAATTTCCTGCTTTCTTGCATTTATCTCACCACTTATTTTCACCATAACCCTAGGAACTAAAGCATTTCCACAAGCAAAAAAATTCGATTCATTTTTCACATAAACTCTTCAACGATTTTAATTCAAAAAGTAGATTTGCAACTAAGCATCAACAATATCACTTAATTAGTGGATTAATTTTTGACGTTTCATAGCCATCTACTATATTGTTGTTATTTTATAAATTTGAGAATAGAAAAAAATAATTATTGTATTATGAAAAACGGAAAGAAAAGTGCAAAATCAGAAAAAAATCTAGTTGTACGAATAAAAGCAGAAGAAAAAGCGCAATACGACATTACTGTTTTGGTTTAAACGAATAAGTAAATACTAAATATAACTTTATTAGACAATAAGTAAGCATAATAAATGAAGCACATCTAACCTTTCTATCTGTCAATCTCCAAAAGCTTTGTATTTCGGAACGACATCCAATTGCAAGGGATTTTTTATGTTAACGGTTTTTTTCGTACCTATATGAAGTTTAAGATATCGCTTTGGTCCTTTGTACTTGGACACCCAGTATCAGTATAAACACATCGTGACTATTATGTAGGTATATACAGTTAGCAAATAGTTTATTTTAATATAGACATTTCAATTAAGTTATCAGAAAATTAACTAGGAAGTATAATAATACTCAATTAAATCTATTAAAGAAATGAAACACTCTGTATAACGGACGTCTAGGGGACTTAACTTGCAATAATAATTTAAATGAACATATATATGTTAACTTCTATTCACCAAAATATCAAAACAATACCACCGTATAATTCTTTTCAGATACATATATTTGCTCTCACCCTGTATATCAGGTGTATGTACAAAAATAATGAAAGTAAAGAAAAGGTTGTAACCAGTAGCACAAAAAAATAACATTTCACTAAGTTTTGCGTTAATATTGGCAAAAATGTCCATTTTATGATTTATTGGAAGTATCAAATAATAATGTTGCAGACCCTGTACATCAAAAACTGTTGCGCTTTGAGCTTTCGGGCAATGAAGACATTTGATCAATTGGTCAAGTTCTAGAACATATCAAAATTTGGTTAAATTCTGACCGAAAGATATTTTACATTTAAAACGTGCCCCCTCCTTTGCCAGAATAGAACTTTACATCCCACCGATACTTTCAGTCGCTCATAACGCATAGAGTGCTGTCTATGATTATTTTTCATGTAAAATGCTTGCTTCAAAATTAATTAATTAAACAGGTCACAAATTGCACTACAATTTTAAAAACAAATCATGAGCTGTCAAGTTTTTCATACAAAGAAGCATATTTTATTAAAGTCGATTATACAAACATTGATAATGGAATGTACAGTCACATTTATTTATAATAAACGTAAGTGCTTACATTAGAAGGTTAGAAACGCGAGGATCAAAATGGCGGATGCCTATACCTACCAAATTTAGAGCTCTTAAGTTGGGTTAGGGCCCGCACCGCAACTGGAACCAGGGCCCGTTTATATGTCGGTACGCCACTGTTAACTATCGATGATTCATTCTAAGTATGTAGTCATATAGTTTGTTTATCTTTTAATCTCTTTTATCAATTTTCTAAGAAAACAAACACCAAATACAGTTTGGAGTAATGTTTTAATATAAATTAGGTTACGACTGTTTTAACATTGAAGTAGTTACCTATCAAAATTTCCTTTAAGAGAGTGTAAAGCTTCTGCATTTGTTTACTCTTTTGTGTATTTATAATACAATTGTCTGAAAAATGTCACATATTTTGTATATAAACATTACGTGCAAATATAAATGCATGGTTTTTATAATGTTAAAATTTAGTTAATTTACCCGACAATAATATAATAATTTTGATGCTTTGCATTGTACGAAATTAAATAAACAACAAACGGAAAGTTATATTTTAACTTCTGCATTTTTATGATTATTTTTACATTATGTACACTTCGTATAAGCAAAAAATAAATAAATAACTGTTATGCATCCGTCATGTGAGCTACATCAGACTTTTGGTACGACAAACGCGAAATTTTTTATCTGTTTATGAACTATATAAGACTGTTGGACACGTACTGTATCCATAGAACGTCACAGACCCGATTGTTAATGGTTGCAAAAAAACTTATTTTTTGAATTTTAAGGGTAGATTCTGAGTTTATTGGAGTATTGCTACGCATAACAAACTTTACGTACGTGTTACACCCATTGCAACAAAGTAAGGCGTCGATTATAAACCGTAATGACCTTGTATAATATCTGACGTGGCCAAATGAATAATGATAGTTTAATGATCTTATTTATGTTGTAATGATACGTTATCATTTATTGTTAATTTAAACAAATGATATAATTTTCCAATTATTTTAATTTCTTCAAATACCTATTTTTATATAGTTTTCAAACATAAATTATACAAAATATATACATGCAATGTCCGCGTTTAATAAGTACCATAATGATATCACATATTATTGGACACATATTGATATTTGGACTATCAGATAATTATGGTATGAATAACGGTACGTACTTATTCTTGTTTGTGCGTTCGTGTCGGGGATAAAAGTAGCTTAGTTGCATAAGTATGCGAATTTTTTATTTATGTGATTGCACTGAATGCGTTAACACGTACATATACGTAATTTTGTAAATTAATTAGTGTGATTAAATGGATTCCAAAAAAAACCCAATTTCATTGTTACAGGAATACGCAATGCAAACTTCTATTGCATTACCTACTTACAACACATTACAAGAAGGTCTTAATTTTAAATGTACCGTAATTATTGGAAATATTATAAAAACGGCCATAGCGGCAAATAAAAAGAAGGCCAAACAAAATGCAGCAGAAGAGGCATTATCAATTTTATATCCCTACAATAACAATTATAAAACTAGTATAACTCAAGATTCAAATATAAATTCAGTAGGGCAGTTAAATGAATTTTGTTCAAAGAATGGTAAAGATTATCCTACTTATGAAACAGATGATAATGGACAATCCGAATTTATTGTAAAATGCAAACTTTTTGAATACATAAGTGAAGGAAAAGGCAAAAATAAGAAAGAGGCCAAACAAAATGCAGCACATAATATGCTTCAAAGGTATTTTCTTGAGTTGTATAACCATTGGCAAATTTTTTTCTTTAGATAAAAATATAATGTTTAAAATGTCGTTACGCACATTTCTTACCTATTCTCACATTGTAGAGTACAATCGTTTGTATCCGAAATACCCAACTCTAATAAAAGTGATAACAGTGAAGTGGATTCAAAAACGATTGAATTATATAAAAAATTATCAATACAGAAAAAAAAGGGTTTAGCAGAAGTTGACAAACCAAATAATAACACATACAAATTCTACAATTTTAACAATTTAGATATGGTGAGTTTTCTTTCTAAAAAATGCTGTATTAACAAACAAATTTTAGAATCAAGCGCACATCGAAAATTACTTAGAAATAGTATTAAATAATCTTGGACTGAAATATAAAATATACAAATTACAAACGAACCCACTAATACTCTGCTTAAAAATGAACAACGATCCCCCATACACAATTCTTCACTGTGGCACAAATTTCAGTGAAACAAGATTAATGTTATTGCAAAAAACATGTGATGTGGTGTCCATAATTTTTAACGAAATCTAATTATACTTACATCTATATTTATATAATTTAAATAGTAATTAATATACAGTATTAAATTTTATTTTATATACATTGGTTTATTTAAATTTCCCAATGAAATTAAAAAATATACATAAATAAATAAGTACACTAATATCAGTTATCAATAAATAACGAGAAATGTTATTTAAAAAAATCTTCCACTTCGGCTAATTCTCGCTCTCTAGCTTGTTCATGAGCCCATCGATTTTCAGCTAATTTATCCGATAAACTCCATTTATGATGGAATATTTTTTGCCCACAAACATTACATCGTTTATTCCCAAATGGAGGTGCTTTCATGTACTTCAGTAAACAATCTTGATGAAATAAATGTCCACAATAAATACGTTCGACGTGACGTGGTGATTCCTCATTTTTCTCAACTAACTAAAATCAAGTGTAAAGATTACCGTTGTATTATTTTATCTTGTACCTGTGGATTGGCAGGTAAACACTGCTCTTTACACATTTGGCAAGTTTGAGTAGGTATTTGTTTAACACAGTTTACAAGAAATGTAACGATTTTTTCTAATGACGATTGTGGTTTAAAAGGTGGGTCATTTGGTTTTGGCTTTCGTAGTGGTGGTTCAATGCATTGTCGAGCAATTTCTCTACCTTGTTCAAAGATATGCCTTTGTAGTGCAGGTGGAAAATTAGTTTCAATATTTTTTAATCTAGAATTTCAATTATAAAGCATAAAGACAATGTGTATTATTAACCCTTACTCTATGGTTAATTCGGGATAATTATCAGGCACGTAAATTTTAACATTCCAAAAATATTCATTATGTACTAGATTTAATGCTATGCATGAACTTTTTTGTTTCAATTTTAAATCATCGAATTTGTTTGTTAATAACTTCTTTATATTCTTAATTTCATTGTAACAACATGTAAGTGGATTTTCTAACAAAAAATTATCGAGGAACGTAAGTATTGCTATGACCTGCGGTTTACCCAATAATTTCTTAGTTTCATTTTCACATACATCTGTTAAACCTTGCAATAAGTTTTCAGACAATGTTTTACTTTTAAGTTCAATTAATAATGTACTGTATGGATAATTTACGGGAAACTGTATACAAACAATGAGTTTTTTAAACAATGTTCGCTTTATTTCTGCTCGAACCATTGTTTGGACACAAGAAACCAATCTACATGTTGGTATTTTACGTTCAACCAATTTTTTAACTTCATCCAGCTCATCCTCAATTAAACCCATACGCAAACAAAGCAATATTTGTTTTTGTAAAATTGTCTGTCATAAACACCTAACCAGATCAGGATTATTTGCATTGCGTTTTAAAAGTTGGCAATATGTATAGAAATCCCTAAATGGATGGTGTCTTATTTTTTTTTTTAATCGTTGCACATCAGCAGAAATCGGTGCTTTTTAATTAACACATAAATATTTTTACAAAAGTGATTTGCTAAAATATTTTACTATATTTTTTGTTACATTTTTACTGAGATACTGAAACTTTTTTATTTTTTGGTGTCCTATCAGCTGAGATTTTTAACCCTTATTTACCCCAATTACGTTAGCGATTTCACACCAACGTTGAGATAGATAGATGTTATGGCAACAAGCGATTAGAATAAGCCCGCTCGACGTGGTGCAATCCCAACATTTTAAAAGCGCACCTGGAGCGACGTTGGCGCGGTTTTTCGAAAAGAGATATGGCCATTGTCTGTTAAATTGAAGCACGTTTTCTTGATGCTCCACGTTTCATTCGACAAAGTAGTTTATTAATAAAATTGTTGTATTCTTGTATGTATACAGTGTATGTTGAGATAGACATTTAAGCTGTTTGAATATTGACATTCTAAAGTAATTAAAAAATTTTTGATAATTACTAAGACTTGGATCGTTTAAACTTAAAGAAATCTGCCTTTTAGAATTCGATAAACCCAATATTGTAGCAACTCGCTTTTTTAATTGTCAGGACCAATAAACTCTCTTTTCCCAAATAATACAATAATTGCAACACTCTGTATTTAATAATAAAAAAAATCAGCCTAAAAATACAAGCATGCTAAAAGTAACAGTAACTGAAGTTAGAAGTATATCCTCACTCTACCGTCACAATTGCCAACTGATACACGGCGGTAATTTTAAATTTGAATTTAAACACCACAATATGCTTTTTTTCTCTTCTAGGAGGTGTCATTTTTCTGTACGCAATCCACAAACAAAAAATTAAAAAAATGCAATTGCAACTAAACGCCAAATACGAAGACACCAAACTGCACGAAAAAAATCACGCGACCGTGTACTATTCAACCGGAAAATATTAGTTTTTTTTAAAGAAAAGTAAAAGTTACGTTTTGTACATTTTTTAGTTAACAACCTCCTAATTATGATGTTTATATTTTATAATTAGGAAAATTTAAACAAAAAAAAAACATTTATTTAATTGTGAAAACTGAAATATAAGGTTATGTTAATTGTTCATAAATTTACTTGGAAATGTTATAATTCGCATTTTAGTTTTTAACCACAGTTCTAAGGGTAAATTATTCGTGTCTAAACAGTTTTATACTGCAATGGTTATAAATAGGTGTAATAGAGGGGGTAGAGTTTGATCGAATTCAAATATTAGATAGAATGCAAGTTCAAATAAAGTTGAAGAAGTTATGTAATTTGTTATGAGGAAAATATAGTATACGTTTATAAACAGATGGTTTTTATACAACAAAACAGGTTTTATGGGGTTTGCACAATGATGTTGTATTCATAAAAGCATTGAGCTATGGCAGTAGCATGTTAAAAAGGTCAACACGATACATATTAGTGTGTTAAAGATAAATAAGAAATTTCACATATAAATCAATATAATTAAGCAATTAAACACATAACAGACATTGATTACATAAAGTACAATAATCCTAATGTGTAGAACATGTATAATAATTAGTACAATGCATAAAAACTCTGCGAACTATAAAAAGGGTTATGGTACGAAGACGTTATGTTGGTAGATCATAGTGTTTAAAAAGTGCTTAAGAAGTTAAAGTGCCTTAGAAACATATCTAAGAACATGAACAACGCATGTGCAATGTGAAATTAACAATATAAATACAATAAAATATTACACAATTACTCTACACTTATTTCTTCGTTATCATAATCTGATATAAAATCAGATTCATCCGACGAGTCTCCACTCCTACGTATAATCAATTCCTCACAAACGACATCCATAATATGCTCTTTATTAATGTATTCCTCTTCAATTTCTTTAACATGACGGCACACTTCTTGCCAGTATCTCTCCAAATCCATCGAACACTTTTCACGGTTAGTTTTTCATCGGCTAATTTAAAAGTTGTGTTTCTTGATGCCACCCAAACCTTTACAATGGCCCATATTTTTTCTATTGGATTTAGTCGACATACAGAGTGACCATGTTTCGCAAATATAGCATCAATTGAATATTCCGTGTAGCTCGGTTTATTACATTTTATTAAATCATACAGCTCCAGTTTTGTTTGGGATTCATCATGTACGATCCCTCGTTCTTGTAACCAAGTTATCATTTACATTTTTTACTGCTACAAGTTGGATTTTTAACTGCTAACGTGTTGTGATAACTTGCATTATCCACAACAATAACTGACTTTTCGAGAAAATTCGGTAATAACTGATGCTCAATCCATCGTTTATAATTAATAAAGTTGTCTCTGTTGACCGATTAGCTGCCCAAAAGGCAGTGTCGTGGGCGAACTGTGCCAGGGATACTCCGGGCGTTGTTACAATGGGGATATCGTTGGCGAAGATAAGGTATGGTATGGGTGCTAAGGTAGAACCCTGGGATACGCCTATTTGGGGGGTGAAACTCTGTGAAAGGGATGAACCCACTCGGAATCGTACCGTCCTGTCCGTTAGATACGACAGTAGGAGCTTCGTGAGCTCGGGGGGATACCTAATGCTTGAATTTTGTGAACTAGACCCGTATGCCAGACTCTGTCAAAGGCCTGCTCTATGTCTAAGAACACGGCGAGGTTACAGTAGCGGTGGTTAAATGCTCGTGACGTTTCTGTGAGGAGTTTTAGCAAGGAGTCCTGAGAAGTTCTATTAGGTCGAAAGCCGAACTGGCTGTCGGGTAAGAGGTTATTGGATTCTATGTGATCTCCCAGCCTTCGGGCTAGGATCTGCTCTAAGCATTTCCCTAGGCAACTGAGGAGGGAGATGGGCCTGTAGGATGAGGGTTCTGTCAGGTCGGAGAAATTTTTGGGAATCATGACGGTCGAGGCGGATTTCCACACCGTCGGGAAGTACGAAAGGGAAAGGCATTTGTTATATATGAACGTTAGGCGTCTGATCGCTGGAGGTGGTAGGTGTCTCAGTATAAGTCTGTTGAGTCCGTCTTGTCCGGGAGCGGATATTTTGCCTTTTTGGAAATAGTTGAGGGTTTGAGTGGGAATAATTGGGCTAAAAACGGATCATTATCATCCAGGATTTTCTCGGTTAATTCGGAGTTTTTGAAATCCTCAAGGTCTTGCTCTAGACGATTTTTAACGTCGTCAAACGAGGGATCGTTAGGTGAAGTATAGACAGATTGGAGGTGGTGTCGAAACATTTCGGCTTTATCTTGATCGGTGGAGATTAGGTTACCCTGAGGATCGGTTAGGTGGGACTTGGGTTTGGTCACGCCGAATTAGGGCGTTTAATCGGTTATATTCGGTCTTGAGAGCGTGGTCCCTTGATCTCAAAAATTCGCGATATACTCGTCTCTTCCCTATGATCAAGGTTACGATGTATTGTGGGAGAGGTTTTCGGGAGATATCTATTGATTTTAAGGGGATTGAGGCTTCGACCGCTTCCGCGATAACGGAAGTTAAGTCGGTGACCGCTCTCTCGACATCGTTAGGGGTGTGAATATCGTAAGCCTGAAGGTTATTGGAGATGTATTCGCCAAATAGATTTCAATCGGCGCTTTGGAAGTCTTTACGAATAATGTGGGAGGGAGGAGGGGGAGGGACGGGGCCGAGGGATATTTTAACTAGGAGAGGCAGGTGGTCCCAAGTGATGGTTTCACCTAGGTGGCAATCGGAGGACATATGTTGTATTAGTGACTCGGTGCATATAATGTGATCGATTATAGAGACACCTTGATGACTAATAAACGTAGGATTGGTGTTCCTAATCCGGAATAGTGGTAGGGTAAGAATACTGTGAGCTAGGCGGATACCGTTTCTATTGTTCGTGGAATCTCCGAATTGGACATGTCGGGCATTAAGGTCTCCTAGGAGGATAGCATTGGGTAGGGCAGAGATGTGGTCTAGGAGGTCATGGAAATGGCTTTTTCTAGAGGATTGTAATAACAGAAAAAGGTGACGGGAAGGGGAAAGTACACCGTTGCAGCTACACATTCGAGATGCTGCAGGTGCTGCGGAAGAGGATAAGGTGTGGCATGATATGAATTCTTGATTACGAGGGCTGTGCCTCGCAAACTATTGTGGGCGCTGAATTGAAGGAAGGAGGCAAGGTCAAGGGTACAACGGTTGGTTAATTTTGTTTCTGTGATGGCCAGGACTTGTATTTGATTTGTGGCTAATATATTCTTAATGAGAGGGCGCTTCCGACGATCACCCCGCATTAATTGTACCTATTATTAGATCCATTGTACTTAGGGTGAGGAAAGCGATTAGGATGAGGAGTTAGGGTGTAGGATTAGGATCTAGGTTCGGATGAAGGGAGTGTAGGATTAGGAGGGAGCGGTTTAGCAACGGAAGTCGCTGCCGCGGTGGTGGGAATCCCACGACGGGTCGCGCAGGGAAAGGAGTAGGTAGCGTGAGGTCCACCGCAGTTGTTACACTTTGGTGTATTCACGCGGGTACACGACGAGGCATTGTGGCTTTCACCACAGGTGGGGCAACCTAGGGTGTGGGTAGGACATTCCTCGGAAATATGCCCCACCTGCGTGCAAGTGGAGCAATATTTGAGGGTGGTGTTAGGAATCCGGGATTGTTCGCGGGGGTAGTATCTACCGAAAAGGTAGACACCGTTGGAAATGAGGTGGTTGAGGGTGGATTGGGCCAGGGTAATTAATCGGATAAAGGAAGTAGGCGTGTTTGTTAGTTTGGATATGATCCGGATCGCTTTTGTGACTTTAGAGAAGTCGATGGATTGCCGGATCTCTTCTGGGAGGATGTCCTTGACCACGCCACGGATGACGCAGGATAAGGACAAGGGTTTAGGGTTGGGGTTGGTTGAGGGAGCGGAAGTTCGGTACCTGATAGCTGAGACAGGGTTAATGCAGGCTCACCGAAGTGATGCTGCATCGTAACTGGCAGGACCTCGCTCGTTTACAATAGGCAGGTGCGGTTGTGGTTGAGTTTAATGTTCAACCAGGGGAGATGGAGAGGGACTAGGGCTTGGTAAAAGGACTTTTGGGTGTTGAAGTTTGCTGGTATATTGCGGATGCAATATCGGGAAGTGGGATTAACGGAAGCGGAAGGTTTAGGAGAGGGTTTACTGGTTTAGGATCAGAACGAGTACGGGAAGTAGAAGGGTTCAGGGTTTTAAAGGGGATGGTTCACGGGTTTGACTGCGGGTGGAACGCAGGAGGAGGCGAGAGGACGTAGAAGATGTCCTCACTAGTGTGGGAGGAGATGCGACAGCTGCCGCAAAGGATAGGGAGGGTGGTGGTGTGGAGGGTCTAGGTGGCGGGGAACTCGGCGGCGGAGAAGGAGCTAGGGAGACCGTAGCCCGGAGGCCCGGTTTGCCAAGTTTTACCATGGCGGGTTAGTAGGGGTACTTGAAACAGGGGGTCAGAAATTATTGTTGTTATCGAAAGAGGGTTACTCTTACCGAGGTGCAGCCTCACACCCCGCTGGATTAAGGCTTGGAAGTTGAGAGTCCGATTGCATGGAGGGTTTTGTTAGTATTAATAATCAAACAATAAAACAAAAATTTATTTTAAAATTCTTTATTAATTTCTCAACTGCTGTGGTTTCTTGCTGCTGCTGCTCCTGTGATTCTCCCGGTGTCCTAGGTGGTTTGGCTCCTTGCTGGCTGTAGTGCTTCTTTCCTGGACGGGGTCCGCTTCTTTGTGTCGATTGTATGCGGAGCAGTGACAATCCTAACGCAGAAACGGCGAAGACTACGACGCCCGGCGCGAAAGCAGTTTTTTTGAAAGTTGATTTAGAGTACAATAAAAATTGCAAAAGGCTCTAAGACTAAGAAGGGGCTTACGTTCGATACCGAAGTTCGGACTGCCCTGTTTGTATAGTAAATTGGAAAGCTTTTAAATATACGCGGTAACATGAGGATGACTGTTTTGTATAAGGGAGTAAGTAGAGACGCTGTCATAATGAGGGGCATTAGTAGTCAGTCGCGTTAAGTGAGCGAACAGAAAAGGTCGCACTGAGTAAGCAATCAAGGTTGAATTGATGTTACCCAAACGTGTGAAAAGGCGATTGCTGTAGCTTTGTTGTGCTTCGGTTAATATTGTGTAACTATAACGATAATTCAGTTAGTATTGGTGTAAAGAGAATATAATAGATATTTTCCGTAGGAATGCAAGGAAAAGCTAAAATAATATAAATTGCAGTTGTTGTCGAGTTGACGGAAATAGGGAGTATTGCACTATAATGTAAAATACGTGCTAAAAGTGACGTAACAAGTGAAAATAACGCGTTTTATATGTGTCAGAACCGTAATCTATTGTGCTTAAATAGTGAACAATAAATATAGACAGCAATCGATCCAAATTGGCAAATCAAAGCATAAAGCACAATAACTCGCGGTTTGTAAATAGCTTGCATTTTGTTGCGCAGGCTATTTGTAGTTAAAACTGAGCGATTACATAAAAACCGCAGTGTAAATGTATCGAGCGATCATTTACTAAAATCATTAATTGATGAATGCAAATTAGAATAGTATTCGTCCCTAACAAAGATCCAAAGACGATAGTAAAAGAATAAAGAGATAGAGGCGCCAGCAGTCTCTAACCCATGCGAGGCCCCTCATAGGTCCGAGGAACTCAAGCATTACATCATCAGCTTTTCAACAAAGTGATAACAAGTAAGACCTTTGATAGTACAAATAAACGAAAATTGGTGTTTTATTTATTCTAAAATTTATGTTTGGATACAAATGCTGAACGAAGATGTATTTCGAAGATCATTTGTAAAGGATTGTTTTTGCATGTTAGCGTTAAGAATACTAACATAGAACTAGAATTATTTTTATGTAATGTTGTAAACAAAGCAGTCTGCATCTAGAATTTGACTTAATTAAATATTATCACTTTTGATTCATTTTTATTATTGACTGTTGCAAATCTTAAAAGCTTATACAAACACTGCGTGTGTCAATGCTGAAGAAAGCAAGTTCAATTAATTGCTAAGTACAGGTAATTAATAACACTAGATTGAGAATAATTTTAATGAATGAGAGCGATAACTATTAAACCCATATTAAGCTAGCTGGAGTGTTCCGATAAAAAGGAGAAAGGAGTTTGTTATGTAATTATTGAAGTTCATTTACACAAACAGAAATGTGATTACAATAAAGGTAAAGTTTAGTTAATGAATGTTATCTCTATAAATTAAAATCATTTAGTTAATGCAAAACCATTTCACATTTTCATAAAAATAATATAAAATTTTACTCGGTAAGTTCGAAATTGTAAACGATTGAAATTGAGCCCAAACATTGTAGAGGCCCATTACAAAACGACCCCCAACGTGATTATCACTACAAAATAGCCCCCAACCATAGGGGTAACAAAAGAACCATTACAAAATGACACCTAAATGTGAGGCCCAATACATACTCGTGAAAATTTTAGATTTCTTGGCCTTGTAACCTTTTCCATTTTGCTTTAGAAATGTGATTAACTTGACATATTTTGAAATATTCACATTATTATTAGTTTGTAATGTACTTCTAATCATTGAATAAGTCGACCACAATATATTAAAATAGGTGAAATTTAGTCGTCACAAATTCCCCCCCTAGCAAAATGAAAGCGTCGGGAAGGGAAAAAAAGCTTAAAAGAAGAATTAAATTAGAGTAAACACTCAGGACGACGTAGCCCTAAAATTCCGAAATCCAACCCCTGTTGTAGTGTCTACAAAGAAAACCCAACCCTCGACGGAGTTGAGGTACCCGTCAAACCTAAAACCCAACATTCCCGAAGAAAACCAACCCCAGCGGAAGGCGACAGATTCCTAAAGGAACCAACCCGATAGAAAAGAGTAAAGAATAGATACAGGGCTCAGGTGGACGAGCAAGGTGTTACACTCGAAAAATGAAAGAGAAAGAAGTGAATGTAACCCCTAAAATTCCTTCCCTAGCAGATCCCAACCAGCCACCCAAAAGAAAAAAAAGAAAGAGGATATTGTCAACTGTACTGAGGTGTGACCTTTCGCACAGTCTAAGTAGGAAACAGAGAACAAAGAAGCTGCTGTGGAAACCACAACCAGATTTATATATATATATATCGGATAAAGAAAATCAAGTTGCACAATGCTAAGCTACATGTCGAACATTTCAGTAGAGACATCCCTATTCATCGGAGTGGTCCGGAGGTTGTGACGTACGATCAGGCTTAAGATCTTTGCAGTGCCAGATGCCAGTAGTATTACCGGTTTTATTAACTAGTTTATACATCCACGGGGACACCTTTTTGTGAATCCTAGGTGCTAGTTTAACCGTAAAGAAATGGGACGCACTAGACTGCACAAAGTTTCTATTCCACACCCAGTCTCCTGTAGAATATTGAACAGAACGTCTACGTAAGTTATGCTTGCTCGAAGACTGGTAAGCTTTCTTTAGTTTAAGAATAATAGAATTATGTACAGCCTCATAGATATGAGCATTCTTCGAAATGGAAGTACGGTCCGGAGTGTCTATCTCGATTGGATCAGGTTTCGCAAAAAGATCTCCGTATAGAATATGTTCCCGCCCACAAAAGCCGAAATAAGGGGTATAACCTGTGACTTCATGTTTTGAAGTTCGGATAGCGCAACCAATCTTTTCTAATGCTTTATCCACGTGCGATGGTTCTTTTGAACATAAGCCCTAAACATGGTTTTTAAAACACGATTGATACGCTCTGTAGGGTTTGCTTGTGGATGGTATTTGGCATTATGAAGGATGGAGGTACGATACGATTCACAGAGATTCTTAAATTCTTTGCCTCGAAACTGTACGCCATTATCTGCAATGATACACTGGGGAGTCCCATAAACTAGAAATATGTCTCTTCAAATAATTTAGCAGCACTACTAGCGGTAGCTAACCGCAAAGGAAAAAAAACAAGAAAATTTGGAGAAAATATCAGCTACCACTAATATATAACTGTACCCTCTAGTGGAGCGTGGTAAAGGGCCAACCAAATCGGTGCAAAGTACTTGCCATGGCTGAGAAGCCGTAGCTCGAGGAGCCATAAGTCCAGGAGGAGCTTTCTGTTCCACTTTGTGGGAAGCGCAACTAATACACCGGCGAATATATCGGGAAACATCGGCAAGCATTCTCGGCCAATAGTAATAAGTAGCGAGTCTGGTGAGAGTTTTAGTTACTCCACCGTGTCCTGAGGTAGGTGAGATGATTTTCGGTTAAAATACGTGATCTTTGGTCTTTTGGAACAACCAACCTCCAAGACTGGAGTATACCCGTAAACGGTAAGGAACGTGATTTACCTATCTGATCTGTAAATTGTCGTGGACACGCCATAAAGGAAATTTCCTGGGAGAATTAGTGACTAGAGAACACATCTTTAAGTACCACGGATCAGTAATGGGGGTTCTAGTAGAAGACGAGTTATACTCTTCGGGTGCTACAGAATCTATTCTGGGTAATGAACGCGACAACATTTCGGGAACCCAATGATTCTTCCCCGGACGATGGACTATGTTAAAGTCGTATTGTTGTAATCGAATGGACCATCTAGCCAACCGTCCTGACGGACTTTGTAGTTTATTAAGCCATATTAGAATGGTGGTCCGTAATGACAGTAAACTTTGACCATTCGACATAAGGCCGAAACTTTCCTATGGCCCAAATCACGGCTAGACACTTTTTTCCGTTATGGAATAGTTCCTTTCTGCCTTCTTTAACGAGCAGCTAACAAAACTAATTACTTTTTCCCCCTCCGGGAATTCCTGAGTGAGAACAGCACCTAAACCTAAGTCCGACGCATCGGTTTGAATTGTAAAGCAAAGTGAAAAGTCAGGCCACGTGAGTAGGGGTGCAGTAATTAGGTTTTCCTTTAAGGTGATAAACGCCGGCGACCAAGTAAAACCGCATTCCTTTTAGTCAGTGCATTTAAAGGAGCAGTGACCGAGGAAAACTTAGCAATAAACCGGCGATACCAGCTGGCCATCCCCACCAGTCGCCGAACTTCGCTGACCGAGGTAGGAACAGGTATCTGTAGGATAGCTGAGATTTTATCCGGATCCACGTTTAAACCGTCGCGATTAACAACGTAACCTAGATATCTAAGTTCGGGTCTACAAAAGTGGCACTTCTCAGTAAAACCTGTTCTAGTACCTCCAGATGTTTCTCAAAGTCGGAAGTACAGATAACGATATCGTCCAAGTAAGCGAAACAGAATAGTTCGAAGTCAGGGCCAAGAATCCGATCAATTAATCGTTGGAAAATTGCTGGCGAATTATGAAGACCGAAGGGCATATGATTAAAGTGAAACAAGCCACGCCCTGGAACCGTAAACGCAGTAATCGGTTTAGAAGAGTCAGATAACGGGATTTGCCAATACGCTGACCTTAGATCTAAGCTGGATAAATAGCGAGCGTTACGTAAGCGATCCAAAATGGAAGAGACATATGGTAGAGATAGGCATCCTTTTCCGTCACTTGATTGATTTTACAAAAATCTATGCAAAATCTGTACGACCGATCTTTTCTCCGCACTAAAACTATCGGACTAGACCATCGACTTGATGAACGTCCGCTACTCCCAATCTAAGCATTTCATCCAGTTCTGTATCAACAATTTTCTGTAACGCTGGGGACAAAGGGTAATAGCGTTGTTTTATAGGATCTACAGTAGCGCAGATTTCGTGTTGGATGATATTCGTACACCCCAATCCCTCGGGTTGATTTCTAAAATGGGCGTCTAATAGAGTATACAAAGAGAATTGTTGACTCTGACAAATCGGCCAACGAACGTATGTGGTCCGAGTCTGGACTAGCCATGGAGCATATTTCCGTAGGAAGAAAAGACCATTGACCCGTGCGAAAGTCTGGTACCACACCCATAAGCTTCCAAAAATCGATACTTAAGATAATAGATTGAGATACGTCGGGAATTACCAGCGCTTTCAAGCAGTTTAGTACGTTTCTCCGCAGTAATTGGCAATAGGACAGTCCCCAGAACGCGACATCCTTTCCCATCGGCCAAGCCACAAGCAGAGATAGAAGAATTAGAAAGATTAAAACCGTAACGCTGTAATATCTCCCAACCAGGACTTCCCACAATAGTACGAGACGCGCCCGAATCCAAAAGTCCTTTAAAAGCTTTATCTAAGATAGTAACGTTCAAATAGAGTCGTTCATCCCCTCGCACACTGGCCAAATTAAAATCTAAACAGTATCGGTAACGATCGTATAGACCCTCAAAGTTAGTTGCCGAGTTCAGAGTTACCGTCCAGTAATCAGCTTACTGGCCCCGTCGACCATTTCCCAAGCACTTAGTACAACTAGAGCGCATAACTCCTGGCTCACCGCAACCGTAACAATAACGCTTTTGGGGTTGAGGACACCTGGGTGACAAGTTACCGTTACGAGCACAGTTCCAGTACACGACCGTTCTAGTATTTGTAGTAGGTAATGCAGAAGTAGACGAAATAGGATCTACTACATTCCTCCGAGCAGTAGACAATTCACTGACGTTAGCCACCCTTGAAGGTGTGTCAGGATGAATATATGCAAGATCCGGTTCTAGCAATTGAGATTTCTGGCTGGGAGGACGCTGATAGTTCTACATAGTAGATTTACGATACTCTAATTGACGACCAATGGTAAGTAATTGTTCTAGCGAAGTAATTTGAGCTAACGCCAGATGCGTTTGATAGAAAGGAGTTTTTCATTATTATACCCAGTTTCTTGACCTCTGAAAAAGGTTCTGGACGATGGCCAAACAAACCTTCCATTGTAGCCAGATACAGACCAATTGATTCAGATGGGCCCATAGTTCGATGTTTGATCTAGTCATAATCGAAAGGTTGAAACTCTTGTTTTAGCAGTTTCACGATATGCTTCCATGAGGAGAGAAAACTTTTCCTAACCCGATACAGTAACAGAGCTTTGCCATCAAGAAGATCAGACACAGAAGTAAAAAAAGTAACGTCATTCACAACTCTCGCCATTGCGAGCTCTTCGGGTCGAACCAAAGACAGTGATTCTTCCCCGTTAAATTTCAAGTTTCATCTCGCGACAACCCTTGAATTCGTCCTACAATACGAGGAAGGACTAGTTGCAACCAGAGTCGGGACTTGGTCTTCGATAGTGCTATTAGCGGCACTAGACTCATAACCTTGTTCCGGAGCAGAAGTTACTGGCGTAGTTTGTGTAATAGGGTTAACTGAAGAACTAGGTAAGGTCGCCACGACTGATACCGGACGGAATTGCTTAGCAGAGACATGAAAATCGGACCGTAAGTTTGGTTGTTTACCCGTAGCGCATTCATTCGATCGCAACGTTGATTCGCGTGAAGCCACAGTGTACTAATTCGCTTAAAAGGTTTTGACGAGAAATCACCATCAAAGTCTTCCAGAGCCCCATGCAATTCGGTCACACACTTTTTAATAGCGCCTTCATCCTCCACAAATTCAACAGTATGAACGATTGGAGAAAGCGACTCTTCGGCCTCTACCTTTAAGATATTTCGAAGTGATTTACGAAATTGCGTCGCATTTACATCTGATAAAAAAAACCTCTACACGTTAGCTCGTAGCGTAGTTCGTCTAGGGACAATCTGTCCACATGGCATTTCCAAACTGACGCCATAGTAACTCTTCAATTCCTATTATTAAATTCAAACTAGCGTACGCAACGGAGTTGAAACAAATAACTAGGGAGTACCGATTATAGAGAAACAAATCCGTAAGCCAAGTCGAGCAGCCCCACGTTTAGGTGCCAATGTTTGTGCAGCAGAATTTGCTGCACAGTGCCCATCTATCATTGTAAAGCTTTAGCTACTTAGGTTTAATATATTGAAATAGATGAAATTTAGTGGTTACATGGCTTTTGTTTATGCGCCAATACAGCAAAATACGCCAATAACACTGTTTCCGAAAAAGAACTGCATTTATTTTCAATTCATTCCTTAAATTTTGCAAATGCGTTTTCGTAAATGTTTCGCGATTTACTTGGCAACAGTTTCAATGATGCTCTTTTGCCGTTTCTACTAATTCCGCTGGAGTGAAATAAAACTCAGAATCGGAATCGCTGTCCATTATTTTATTCATTGAAACTAGAATAACTTTCTGAAAAACTAAATCAGCAAATCTATTTTTATTAGAAAACTAATGTGACAGTTATTTAATTATTTGATTATGTTTCGTTACCAACACAACGTCAACGGCTTACTAATTTAAAAACCCAGATTAACCAATTTTCCGAATTTAGTGTACCGGATAATGCTTTTCAATATATTACATCGGTGTTTTCCCGTCACAGAAAAAAACAAGATTTTTGCTCTTGGTGTAATTGTCTTCCTCCTAGATAAAGGAGGTTTTCTGTATATTTTTTTTGTATGTATGTGGTTGCACCAAGGAACTTTTCAACTTTACACTTTTCAAAAATAATTATGTTGCGCCAAATCAATTTTCAAAATGAAAAATGCAAAGTGAAAAGTGCAAAATGAAAAGCGTTACTTTTCAATTTAAATGTCAATCCTGTTTTGACAGTTTTGTAAAACTTTTCAAACATATTTGATAAGAGTTTGGGCGTTTTGCAAACAATGATTCGAAGAATTTTATATTCATCCAGCGGCGACAGTGATGAAGAAGATTGTCAAAGAAAAAGTGTACGCAGAGAGAAAAAAATTTGGCATTGAGGATGATTTTTCATTTAAAGAGGCATTTCGGCCTTGGTAAACAGCAAGCAGCATTTGTTTTAAATATCACAGGTCCTAACCTAGCATTTAGAAATAGGAAAAATGATACACTGAGTGCAAATCAGCGAGGGTGGGGAGAGTGGACACTCAATGTTAAATTTGATAGACTTAATAGCACCCTCTTATAAGTTGGAAGGAAGTATTTTCTTCACACGCGCGAAATTCAAATTTGAAATTATTTTTATTTTGAAATTTTGTTATTTCAATACCTTTATTCAACAGTATAATTTACATGTGTGAAACTAAAACGTGTAGAGATTTAACAAGAAAGTAGTAGTATTAAAGTGAAATTTTTTATGTAAAAATGCAATTTTCCCTTTTTCCTGTACTGTCAAATTAACTTTTTGTCAAAATATTATCTGAACTCCAGGATGCAACTTTACTTAGCTAGTCACCTTACTTAATTAAGGTAGTTATTTTTTAACAACATATTTTCAGCTTATTGAATCACAATGTATAATGTTGTGGTTGAAGCAGTTTAAAAAATTTAATAAATGTACCTATGGGTATGAAAATGTTCTCATTACAAATCGTTAAACTAACTCGAGATCACCAAAAATAATGCCTTTGTCCCAGTCGGTAGTTTAAATAGGCCGATTCAATCTTTTGATTTGCTTAATTACCACGAATTTATGCTTTTGTTTTCCACTTAACATCAATATAAAAACAGCAATGTAACACTAATAAAAATGATATCGGACGCCAAGTTATTTTTTAATTATGTTCGGAATAACTAAACCGAGGTTTACATTACCAAAATGTAAAAATAAAAAAATAAAGAAACTATGTTTATTAACATTTAAAATTAGAATTATATAAAATATATCTTAAAACTAGTTATAGCCTTAAATTACTAAATAATGGTTATAAACGCCTGTTCGAAACTTTTTGTACACAAACTTTTTAATAACGTCTGGTATCTAAACGATTGCGGAAATGTAAACCAAAGGTGATGTCATCTTTGCACCAATATTGCGCAAGATCTCGAAATAACAATGCTTTACGTTGTAAACCTCACCAAAATGGAATTTTATTTCTTATAAATTTCTCTTCATGAAATTTTGAATCCAATGTTTATGCATTCTCTCAAAATTCAGATAAAAGTTGGGATCTACAGCATTAAAAGCAAAATGCAATCATAAAATGAAAGCGTACGTAAAAGTAGAATTATTTGGGTAATTAAAAGTGGTAAAATTAAAGTGTCAAAGTAAAAAAATGAAAGGGATGAAAGTGCCTATAAAAAGCAAATGTTTTAGATTTTAATATAATGCGTTAAATATATCTTACCATTAAATCAATGGCACTTTTCACAAAATTTAGGTGGAAACCCAAAAAAAGGCTTCCTAAACAACACAACATTCATCAGGAAGTGAAAAAATGGACGCTTTTGAATACCTGTGCGGTGCGCGAAAAAATTTGCGCAAAGAATTAAGTCAACGATATAGAACTATAAACCCCTAAAAAGATATGCACTTAAGTTACACCAAAATACACATTAAGTTGCTTAACACATTCCTATAATTCAATAATTAAAAACTTTTTTCTTATATTTACAACTAAATGAACGAAGAACGTAAATTACAGTATATTTTAATACAACTCAAAATGGGTTGTTACAAATGTACTTATACGAACGTTATTCAAACCTCAGGAACTTTTTAAGGCACAATTATTTCAATGTTACAATATGAGAATGATTTCACAACGTAAACCGCACGAAAAGTGACCGAAAGTTATACATAATGTTAATCGCATTTACAGAAAAGACAAAGCTTTCAAGCGCTATACTGGCAAACGTCACATATGCCCAAACATCTAATCAAAAAATTGCTAAATTACATATCATACAACTGAGTGTGCATTGTGCAGTTACAGTAATCTATTATTTTTTAGTTATTACCACTCTCTATTTAATTGGGAGGAAGTAAACTTCCTATTAGAGTGCCCACTCTCCCTACCCTCGCTGGTGCAAACAAGCAATTGTTAATATCATTGCATTGGCTTGGAAATGGGGCACAGTTGCATGGTGTCGCTGCAATGTTTGGAGTTAACAAATCAACTTTATGTAGAACGCTGCACAGAGTAGTTAATGTTATAATTGCTATAATGCTTAAAAATATTATACGTTGGCCGGATAATGTGCAGAATATTCCGCTGACTTTTTTTCGAAAAGGTGATTTTCCATGTGTGTGTGGTTGCGTTGATGGCACATTGGTACCGATATATGCTCCCAACATGCCTGAAGAAAATTACGTTGACAGACATGGGAAACATGCTCGTAATGTCATTGTTTCTATGCAGTCAATGCTAACTTGCCGCATTCTAGAGTTCTGCGAAATACAGTCGTCGTTCGAAGATTTGAGGAAGGATGGAGTTCTTTTCCTAATGCTGTTATACTTGGCGATAGTGCTTATAGAGCTACAAATTGGCTAATTCAACCGTTAAGAAGGAATCCCGATAATGAAAATGAAATTAGGTTTAATAGACATCACAAAAAAACAAGAAGGATGATAGAAGATAGTACTGGAATATTAAAAGAAAAGTTTCCTTGTTTAAATCATTTGCGAATTCAGCCACAATGGGCTGCTAGAATAATTTTAACATTTTGCATAATATTGCTAGGACTATTGACAGGGAAGACGTAAATATACCTAGCCGCGCAGAAAATGAAGATGAAATGGCGTATATTCAAGAAGAAAATGGTGTCCTGTTAGATAATGCCACTGAAGAAAGAGTCAATCAATTATTACAATTCTTTAATTTTTCATTTAAGTATTTTTTATTCTAACTCAGAGTCTGTATCACTGTAAGGTACCTACGTAATATGCATGCACTAAATTCTTGTGCGTGTTTTGAAGGTGGTAGTTCTAATTCTTGCTTCTAATTTGGCTTTATAAGTTTCAACTTAAAGCAATTTTTCTTTTAATTTGATTATATTTTCCTTGTTAGTGTAATTATATTGTTTTTTTTTGTGATTTTCTAAAATTCGTCTTGATGTTTTCTCTTTTCAGTTGTGTTTATTTCCGGTTTGTTTTGAAGTTTCACATTCTCATATTTATCAAGACGACTAAAATATGTAATAAAAAACTTTACCCTTATACTTTAAAAACCAATATAGTACGTTAAATTATAGCCACTTTCTGGTACTCCGTCAAGCCCATCCAAAACTGGCGATTCCTTCTCAATTAATTCGAAAACAGCCTCGTCTACTTCATCGAGCTTATTTTATTTCCCGCCGCCACTTCCCGTTTTGCGTGTATTATCACGTTTGGCCTATTAATTAATGTATTTGTATTTCTCAAAAATATGTATATGTTCTTACCAAGGTTCTGTTCGTCCATAAACCGAAGAGATTGTCTCTTGCATAGGTCCATTGCCTATCCGCTGTAATTAATCCAATGGATTTTGTATGGTCGACTACGGCCTTCCATGAATCCTGCTTCTCGTTCCCACATAACTTATTTCCAGCAAATGATCCAAACAGTTGGTTTTCATTTTCTTTGATTAATTGTAATATCGCAAGCTTTTTCTTTTTACTTTCCTCTCTGTTTCCAGTCATTTTACAAATTTCATAACTAATTTTCTCTTGTCAATTTGACGTTTATACACAACAATCGTAATCACCGCTTTCTAGACTCCCGTGATTGCAAAGTAAAAAGTAGTATTGAAAAGTTTTGTAGACGGTTACGTGCAACAAAATTTCTTTTCACTTCGCTAATTTAGCAAAGTGACAAGTGCAAAGTGAAAAGCTGAAAAGTTCCTTGGTACTACAGGCCCAGGTCCCCGGTTCTTATCTGTGTAGGAACCGTGGATCAGGTCATAAAAATCTAGGGAAAGTGTGGCAACACTGCCAAAGAACAAAGTTACTACCGTTGCTTGACTTTCATAGATATATTACTTAATAACTAGATAAACAATCCTTGAAACCATGTGTGATCCGAATTGAAACAGCGCATGGGGGTATTAGGAATTGCGCACTAGTGAATACTGTACTGTGTAAACATAAGCCGCCGTGTGTGCAAGAAGGCAAATAGTTGTCATTATATAATTATTGGTGACCTCACTTCAAAAATTGTAGATTTTATTTTAATTTTTTGCTGTCATTTTGACAAAAGGGCACAATGCAGCTTCTCATATTTCACTTCTACTAAAAGTAAACTCGAAAAGCGCGAAAAACCGAGGTTAAGAAACGCTTTTTGACCATTACAATTGATATCAAAAACTGGACTTAGCAATTCTAATGATACGACTGCGCATGTCCGAATACCTCCAACTTGTAAATTTTCGACCATTTTCGACCTTATTGAAATGTTCAATTTGTCTGTTATTTTAAACGCTCAGCTCATATGCTCTGGCTATCTAGTTAGCTATCTATGTTGACTTTTGAAAATCGTAGGTTACATTTTTAAAGTGTAATTAATACGGCGTTGTAACATAGTTTTTCATGCTATTTAGACCTTGTACGCAAATCGTTGAATCTCAAGTGACCTATTTAAAAAAAATAGTATACTACAATACAAGTGGATAAAAAGGTCTTTAATACATGCTCGAAATAGAGTGGTAATCCACGAATACTCTACGCTATTTTTTTTATTGATGCACCTTGAAATGATAGATACTAGTATTATTACTACAAAAAATGGAAATAGGAACCAATAATGTAAAATGTGTAAATAAAAATTAATATATCTAACAACACTAACTGTACTTTCTATTTTCATTTAAAAAATTAAACGTGTTAAATAATGTTTAAATAAAGGTTTTGAATTTGTTAGTAATATTTCATTTGATGTTACAAAGTATTCCTGTCAGATCAATAATCAAAAAATTGTCATTTAGACTTCACGTTTCTTGAGTTGTTGATGTTGCCATGGTAACTTTAAAAAAACGTGCGTTTTTGAAAGTTCGATTTAAACACGCTGAGGCTAATGGGTGAAATGGGGCACCAATAAAAAAAATAAATTTTAGTCTTCAGGGCTTGAACGTTTATCACCTACATAAAACGGAAAAAATTGTCGTCTTCGCTAATAAATATGATGTAGAGGTATGTTTACTTGCAAACTTAGCTCCTCGGTCGCAAAGTCAAGCGGTAACTAGAACATCAATATATATGTGTATGTCATTTTCATTTAACCTATCCAGGAAATCCTCAACGCTTTTTGATAAGTAATCCAATTGGATTGATGAAAATTGCTACGTCATTATTTTCTAGACTGTTGCGTACACATGAAAGTAAATACCCAGAAACGTATCTATTTAAGTCGTGATTAACAACCGATTAGAACATATACGCAGTGTTCTTGGACATCAAACAAGCATATGATTCAGTGAAGAGGAATCAAATGATACAAGCAATGGAAGACCTACCTCTGCCACAACACTAAACGGAATGACACCAGAAACAACGACTAACAAAGCATGTTTCGATCAGTTGTAACTAATTCTGGACTAAATGACGTCACAGCAATACGACGTGGGAGCCAACCCCCCACCGGAAGTTTGCGGTTAACCAATAAAGATGCGTGGCTTCTAACGGAAGGAGCAATGACGTCAAGTGAATATGCAATTCTCGCCCTTGTTGAGTTCAAAGGAAATGGCCGATTATCTGGCCAATGAGAGACTTGTTAATTCTTCAACGCCTCTAGAGTTTTCCATGACTTGTTTGGATGTCTTTCTTCAGGTATTTTTATGTCTATTTCAAAAAAAAAAAGAGAGAGGAGAGTAAAAAGAGTTAAGAAGTAACATCTATTCTAAAAACCATATGCAATTACATTTTACAATTCAAATAGTAATTACAGTATTTTGAAGCAATAAAATACAAAAAAGGGGTTTTGAATTTTCAAATAAACATTAAATTTGCATTGAAAATATTCTAAAATAAGTAATACAAGGAACAATGCATTTACTGATAGATATTTAATACATGTTATTTATATTTATATCAAGGGGACGTTACCTCACGGAGAAAACACCCTTAATGTTTATGCTCATAATGTTTTTTGCACAATTGTATTAAATTTTCCACAATTGGAATTTCTACTAAATAAACGAAAACTCCAAAGTGACGTTTTAAATGGAAAGAAAGTATATATTATTTATATATATATATATATATATATATATATATATATATATATATATATATATATAAATGAGATAAATCTTGTCAATTTATTTGTAGGACAATTGTTTTTGTAAAAAATCTGAGGTTGCAGTCAATCTTTTGTTAGGGCTAATTATTCAAAACACTTTGATACTAATCGAGCTTTCGGGAATTTTTATTCCATCATCAAGAATTCTACAATGTTAACATGTTAAAATATTACGAAATTAAATCTAAATATTATCACTTACTGCCGTGAGATTGTAATAAACACTACTAGTATACAATAAAAAGACCATAAAACCATTATTCATTAACAATTAACAATAACTATATTAAAACTTTCTTAAAACTTAACATTATATCACCTGCTTTTCGTGTTTACATTTTAGTGAAATATTACGGACAATACTCTGAGTTCGAATATGAAAGATATGATGACTTATATACCAGTTTAATGTATTATACTATTAATATTCAATACATCTGGACTACGATGCGGTTAATTAAATACTTAAGAATTGAATTATATTGAATTGTGCTGTTAACTAACACAATGTCATTAATAATGGGTACCATGGAACTAACAAAAAACATTTGATAACCTATTGTTCTAGTGATAAGACATAGCTATAAATATTGCTTAATTTACTAATATCAGATCTGTTATTAAGGCTGCTTTTTCTGGGTTAATACAAACCATTTCAAGGAACAGTAGTTTGTAATAATTGTTGACCCTTTTCAAAATTTTAGTACTTTCAAATCCCATCACATGTCTTTCATTCAGTACATGTTGAGCTAGGGCACAAGAGTGGACGTTTCTATTTATGTTGCTTTTATGAGATGTTATTCTCCCTAGTAAATTTCTACCCGTTTGGCCTATGTAGACTTTATCACAGTTCTTACATTTGATGCAATACACTACATGAGATGATTCCATGTTTCATCAAATGTTAGAACTCTGATAAGGTTTACATAGGACAATTAATAATTCATCATTAATAATTTAACGTGTTGCTGCTTCTTATCATTACATGAATATACGGGTACTGCGTTATATTTAGCTACATCTTCTCTAATAAGGTTATACACGTTTATGGATAAATTAGGATTTTGTTTAAAAAATTTAGGGATTTGGTTTAAGTCATCGGAAACTGTATATCTTCAAAATGTAGGATTTCGGTATAGTAGGGATAGTATGATACACGATCACTGTGTAGGGTAGCGGGAAAGAGTGCGGATGCTAGAGCCTACTCGAAACAGGCCGGATGGATATTGCAGGTTGTTCTAACAGAAATGTATCTACATCTGAATATAAAAATGTTATCTGCTGTAATTGCGTATGGAGTATTCAGTTATTAATATAAATTTTGAATAGCGCTGATAAGAAACTACACTAAAACCGGATATATCTGTGGTCTATAGTTGATAAACATCTATCTTTTGCGATAACATAATTTTCATATTCATATCTTTTAACATTGGAATGCATAAATTCTTTAAGGATTTTATTACACGAAATACATATTTATTAGCTTTACTAATACTTTGAGGATTATATTGTTTCATATAGCAGCCAAAAACCTGCTTCCTTCTTATCACACATCTAAATCACTCAGGATGTTATTCTAGATAAACTTTATACAATTATATATATATATATATATATATATATATATATATATATATATATATATACAATGTGTCCCAAATTCGCTTCTCTATAAAGGGATCTCGGCTTCTGTTATGCGGCAAAGGTTAAATGGGGAAAATTTTAAAGGAAGCTTAGAGCATTCGATATCCGGTTTCAGATTTACGATCGGTCAATTAGTTTTGAAAATATCGGCGAAAAACCGAAAATGGCGGATTTCGTTTTTCGCCAGTAAATCCGAAATGGTTAATTTGACAGCTGTCACAATGTGAGATTATTCGGACACTTTTTTAAGACGAATAAGATGGCGTGTATGACATGTCACAATAGTCTTTTGTTATCCCACAATCTGCCTCAACTTTTATTTTTCTTATTGCCGCCATATTTGATTTTTCGATTTTTTGAAAAAGCGCAAGAATATTATTATAAAGTCAACGTTAATTTTTCTCATAATCTTTGAATATATGGATGCACAAATAATGAATTTTTTAATACATTGGTTTTTATTACTTTGGCTATTATAAAATAAATATATTTTGTAAAAGTCTGATGAATCTTACAGGCCTTAACTTTTAATAAAACCTGTCCTATATGAAAATGTTAAAGGATTTAGTCCTACAAATTAGGGTATAAAGATTTTTAAAATCGGACAACTATTAACTGAGAATTTGCAATTTTAATCGAATAAAAACTTTTTTCTAATTCTTCAGATTTTAGAAATGACCAAAGTAAAACAAAAACCACGAATAATATTATTGTCAACAATGCTTTATTGCCTCTTTGAGAAAGACTTTGGACTGTTTGTATATGATATGGATGTAATTGCTGAAATTTCAAAACACGCCACACAGAAGTTTTTGAAATTCCTTCTTCCTGTGATAATCTTCTTCTTACACAACTGTGGTCTTCTTCAATGGCATTTAGTATTCTTTCTTGAGCTCTTAATGTTGTCACTGAACTTGGACGGCCCAACTTAGCAATGTTTCTCAAAGTTCCACGCTCCCTCAAAGACCTATGCCAATAGGCCAATCCATAAATAAAATGAATGTCTGTTAAATTTTCATTTGAATAAATGGGCATTTTGGTGTATAAAAAACTAAATAAGATAGTAAAATAATAACGATATAACCAGAACAACAATGTCTAGAAAAACATATTAACGTCACTGTTTTTGTTTAATAATCGATAACAAATAAAAACATGTGTTTTCCAACAGTGCACTGTCAATATTACAATCAGCTAATAATCTCAGATTGTACAACACTGCACTGCTTATTCTACAACGATGCAGTCTCAAACCTATACAACTAATAAATGTGATTTCTCAGTTATTTATGCAATTATCAGGGCTTATTGAAAGCTGCATTATTAAATTTACAAAATATTTTTAAAATATCGTTGATGACATTTTTTGTTAGAAATTAAAATGGCCGACATTTATAAATATAATTTTTTTATCACATTTATTATTTAATTCCATTTTTGCAGGAATCACCTTAAAGACAATACATAATTTCATTGAAAAACGCTGTAATGATTTGGGTGATAATACTTATAGTAGTTAAAGAAAAAACATGTAATAGATCTAAGTAGGCAATAAAGCATTGTTGACAATATTATTCGTGGTTTTTGTTTTACTTTGGCCATTTCTAAAATCTGACAAATTAGAAAAAAGTTTTTATTTGCTTAAAATTGAAATTTCTCAGTTAATAGTTGTCCGATTTTAAAAATCTTTATACCATAATTTGTACGACTAAATCTTTTAACATTTTTATATCGAACGGGTTTTTATTAAAATATAAGGATTTTTAGACATTTAGCTTTAAACACTTAAAATGGCCGCCATTTTGAAAACTAATGTACAAAAATTAAATTTATAAGGAATATATAAACATTTAAGACTAAGCTTCATACCAGGTTTCATGACTTTATCTTAAGTCACTCTTGAGATATTCAGTTTTTTTGTAAAAATCACATAAACATATGGAAAACGGAGTGAGATAAACCTTATGTTCTTATTTGTTAGTTTTGCCCTTTGGAATGACCTTGTTTGGCTGCTTACTTACGGGACACCCTGTGTACATTATATATATATATATATATATATATATATATAATGACTCCTAAAAACAAGTTTCATACACAATATGGTACAAAACGGTGTAAAATAGATCTAATAATTCAAAGTATGTTTATAAAAAGTATTTATAACTTTAAATAATGACTTCTGGTTTGTGTAAGTAAAACATATGTAATAGTGTGAAATTTATCGAAATAAAACAAATATAAAGTTTACAATTTATTGTTTCCTATCATACATTCCTTTATATCACTGCGCTAATAACATAATAGCATAAACGACAAAATACAGCGCTTGAAATTAGATACGTATAGCAAAAGTTAGTTATTCTTTTTATAAATCGGGACAATAGTTATAATACATAGTGGATGCATATGGAATTGTTTAACTTTTTACAATTGTTTTTAAGTTACATGTAACCAGAGTTTAAAACCGTAAAGTATCGATACACCAATACTTTTCAGCTTGATGCTATAACAAGATGTTATGCACAACTTTATACATACATACACACACTCACACACAATTAAATGTAAGTTATTTTTTAGCTATTTTATCATTAAAATAACTACATTAGCCAAGTACATTGGTAGGATAAATAATTTTTTTAAAACATATTTTTAAATAGATATATGATTTTGAGACAATTATAAAACTATAATATCAATAAAACATAAATAAAAACACATACATAGCGACTATACATGGTGCAATCCACGTTGAATCATAGCTTAGCTATGTTACAAAAAAAAATGTATTTAGAAATATGTACAATTCTTTCTATCGTTTGTTTCGTATCAAATCGAGCTTATTTCCAATTCTTCATCCTCCTATTCATCTTATTACAAAAACAAGATAGAATAAAATGTAGTCAATTGTGAATAGTAAATAAACGTAAGATGTCTACACAAGAAGAAAACACTCAATAAATAAACATGTATTAATAATATTTGTGAAATATAAATATCAATGACTTAATTGCTACTACAACCTAAATCTAACGGTCCGTTAACCTGCTGTTTCAAAATTTATATCTAATATTTAATATATGTACACCAATTTATTAACTATTTCTATCTTTACTAATTCTGCTCAAATAATAAATGCAGGGAAATGTACATAGGTGTTTTTTATAATTACTGATATCACCAAAATAATTTGACAATTAAAAGCGAGCACACCAATTTATTGCCTTATGTAATTTTCTTCATTCCTATAGACAAGGCAGTGACAATATAATGAACTAAATCAAAATCAATTACAAAAAAAACGAGCGAGACCTCTAATGATTTATTTACAAAGACGCATCTAGACAAACATTAATGTATATGTACACTTAACCTACAAATATTACCGAGACTCGTGAGAGTGTAGAGAGTCCGACGACTTTACATTTTTCAGACACACCTACTCAATAAAATTGTCATTTTCCACCTTCACACAAAAACCTTAGCTAAGCCATCTGCACCTGCACTGGCTACGTATGGTCTCGTGGGATGGAAAGCAACATCCAAAATGCTTTCATCAAACTTTTTCCGATGTGCTGTTATCTCTTGCACACACGTTTTGTTATCAAGATGCCACAATCGAATTGAACAATCGTGTGAACCTATAAAAATATTATTTAGCAAAAAGTATATTGTTTATTAATAATTACCAGAAAGTAAATAAAGCCCATTAGGATCAACAGCTAAACTTGTTACAGCATCTAAATGTGCAACCATAGAGTGGACCATTTTACCCGTATTGTTATCCCAAAAACGAATATGTCTATCTTCGTGAGCTGTAATTGTAAGTGACAAAGTTGGATGACACACTACCCTATTTATTTGTTTATTATTGACACCAGAATCTAATCTCACGAGAGGTTTAGCCGTTTCGGTATCAAAAATGATACAATGAGAACTGTTGTATGCTGCCACAATTCGATTTCCTTCATCTCTTACAAAATCAACACTCGATGGAATACCATCCTGCTCTGAAGTAAATGTGTTTAATAACGGCATCTAAAATGTGGTAAAATTTAGCTTAAAAAAACAAATTTACTAGTATTACTTTGGAATGTGGTGCCCATAATTTAACGGTACCGTCAGCTGCACAAGATAACAATTTCTGTTGGCTGTGAAGTTCTGCCAACCCCCAAACAGAATCGGTGTGACCTTGAAGAGTTGCATTCAAAACATCGGGTTCAAATAAATCGTAAGGATCAATATTTGAATTGGGCACAGTCCAACAATGAATTTTACCATCTAATCCACCTGAGTAACAATGTTCGCCATTTCCAGAAATAGCTAAACATAAAACAGGGCCATTATGGCTCCTAAAATAAATTATTAATAATCCCAGTAAAAGTTATTCTTAAAAAAAACCTGAATGTATATAATGGTTCGACATCAAGTGATGCTGACTTTTTCGCTGGAACTGTTTTGTGTAAATTCCACAGTTTCAGTGTATGATCTTCACTAGCAGTAATTAATACAGGTTCGGTTGGATGGAAACATAAAGCTCTCACTCCATCAAAATGACTTCTTAATGTGTATTTTGCACTCCACGTTTTCCTAAATGCTTCTTTACTGCTAGAAATATCATAACTAGTCTCTGCATCATTGTTTACGGTTAATTGAGCTAGTTCTCCTAAACCTAAACCTGCGTCAATATTTTCATCATCGTTTATACCCAACGGCCGGCGTCCGGGTCCACCAGATTGATAATTTAAACCTAAATGAAAAAGAAATCGCATGTGTAATTTACAATCTCTAAAATTCTATGTTTATTGGTACACAATGAACACAATCGCAATGAATAATCCACTAAAGACACCTCCAAATATTGTAACATTATAATCATTTAGCAATTCGCATCTACAGTATTTTTTACCTATGTTAAATAAAATCTAATTTTCTTTAATTTTTATTACCTAAATGAATTCAATTGAAATTAACCCATTAACGCCGGGCGTACTCATCCGAGTACAGGCATAATTGGTATCATATTTATTCCAGTTTGAATTTTGGTTTTACTACTACTCAATAGGTGACAGTGCATCAGTTCAAGAGAATTTTGCATTATCCACATAGTTCTGTAGAACAACGTGCTCTTAAACCTGGTGAAATTTTCCTAACCTCGCACACGGTTATATTTTAACGAGTGATCAATTTCAAGTGTATACCACGTGATCAAAATATTTAAGTTGGTACCACTGATAGGTTGGTAAGAAGCTGTATTGCTCTAGCTACTCTAGAGCATGGTTAGAGTAAAAACTACGATCAGTTTCAAATCTGCATCAAGGTCATTAACTTATACATATTGTAATAAAAAGGTGTGTAATATGTGTGTATCATATACAAAATTTTAAATAATAAAAAGTAAGTTATAAGATAATGAAATAATAAGTTCTCCAAATCACAAACCTTACACCACTTATAGTTGTGCCTTTCACTCAGTCGGTTGATTAATAGGGTGGGTTCAAACAAAATGATTTGCTTAATTACAATTAGATCTGCTCGATTATTTTCACTTACCATCAGTAATAAAAAATGTAAAACTAATGAAATTATCTCGGGCGCCAAATTGTTTTTTATAATATCGGAACAATTAAACCGAGTTTATAAAAATGTAAAAAAATAACAACATACAGACTATGTTTATTGAATATCAATTGTAATGATGAAATAATGAAGGTCTTAAAATTATGCTTAAAGTACTAAATAAATCACTACATAAATACCTTAGAAATTTTTGTACACAAACTTTTCTTTTTGACAACCTCTGGTATCTAAATATGATTACGAAGCGGTTAACCTGCATGAAATCATTCTTACGTCATCATTGTGCAATCTTGACATAATGTTATCAGCCGCACACCAAACTGAAATTATCTTTATAAAATCCGTATAAATTTCTTCTTAAAATTTCCACTTCTTATTGCATTATTTGGAAGTTTTCCATTCAAAAAAAAATTGTAATCATAAAACGAAAAATGTACGCAACAATAAAATCAAATGCGTACTTAAGATGTAATTACGTTGTAAATTGAAGTAATGATAAAAGTGTAATTAAAGTAAAAAATGGTATAAAAAATAAGTAAAGAAAGCGCCTAAAAAGAACAAATGCTTTAATTTTATGTAAATGTATTAAAAATCTATCTTACCACCAATTTGATGGCACTTTCACATAAATTTAGGTAAAAATCAAAAAGAAGCAGCTTCCTGCTTCGACATTAAACAGGAAGTGAAAAAAATGGAGGCTTTCGAAGTAGATGATGCGGTTCTGCGCACAAGATATGAGCAGAATAACTTAACGCAGACGCGTTGCGTATAAGATAAATGAATAAAAATTGAAAGTAGGAATATAAATCTTTACGAAAGTATGCACTATGTAGATATGCAAATTAAGTTGCCTACCTCATAACCATATCTCAATAATTAAAACTTTCTTGTATTTAGAACTAAATGAAGGAAAGATCTTAAATTGAGGTATATTTTATACAACACTGAAAAGAGTTGTTACAATATTATAAAATATTATCTTAATTTAAATAATGACTATTTTGTATTTGATTAGACTGCGTCCCTATAAAATACAACAAAATAAATAAAATATTATTTAATGATCTGACATAAACTAAAACGACTAAAACCACACTAAAAATCCAAAGCAGCCAACTGCAAAACACAACAATATTAACAACTAGGAATTTTTGTCATACCACTACAGTACACTTGAGATTGATCACGTTGTATTATCTGTGCTAGTTAGTTTAAATATTTTCATAAATATTTGTGTAGGTTAGTTACAGCAAAACCTATTTAGAGGCGAGTGAATATTATTACAATAGTTATTTGTAAGACTAGTGTGGTTTTGAGTGTTTTGAATGCTGGTGTACTCATATGAGTACAACAGGTGAATGTGGATCCTGGATCCAAGTACCAATTTCTGAAATATCTGGATTTCATCTATAGATATTCAAAATGGAAATCTCAACAAGCTGTTTTTACGGTAGAAGTCACTTCGAAAGGTTAGAGGAAGCAATTGATGCGCTGATAAACATTATACCACCTGATCTTGACGTAATGACTGATGATGAACAATTCAATGATGATCTTAGAAACAATGAACTGCCTGCTGATGTTCCCGGTTTTATTGAAATCGATTATCCCAGTGATTCAGAAGATGACGAACCGTTAAGTGTTATCAGGGAGCGGAGCAGACGTGAATTATTTGAAGCTGGTGCTTCAACACCAACCGAAAGAAATGCAACCCGAAAACGTCATCTCCGACCAGAGCTTCTAATAATAATTCCTCCTCTGCTGTGAACCCATCCTCACCAGCAGCAACCATTGTTTATGAGAATTTTGAAGAACCACGATGGTCAAAAGTTCAACCCACTTATCTACCGTTTGGTACAAATGATTCCACTTATGTCAACAACTACTCAAAGGGAACAGTTTTACATTCCACGACTCTCTTATAATTACTAATTTTTTATTTATATCTACATAGATGATGGACGACTTGAATGGATTGGGCCCTTGGCAAATATTTGAAAAGCTATTCGATGATAGTGTAATAAATCTTATTGTTAACCAATCTTCTGCTAATAAAATTCGAACGTTTATTGGAATTCTGCTGTTGACTGGCTATCATAGTGTTCCTCAGTAACAAATGTATTGGTCTTGTGATGAAGACTTGGGCATCCCTGTCGTAAAAAAGAGTATGTCTAGCGATCACTTTCTACAAATCAAGAGGTTTCTTCATTTAGCAGATAACAGTGCAATCAGTACTTCAACAGATTGTATGTGCAAAGTTAGGCCGTTCATGGATCTTCTTGAAAATAATTTTTGTCAATGGGGGGTATTCCACAAAGATTTATCTATTGATGAATCTATGGTGAAATATTTTGGTAAGCATCCAGGGTCCTAAGTAGCTCCACTGGCTACTGTTATGCTTTTAATGTATATTGTGGAAAAGAAAATGACGAACGTAAAATTCCATTCGGTGCTAACGTAGTTTTAAAATTACTGACTCGAGTTCCACAACCCACCGAACATGTGGTATTTTTTGATAATTATTTCTCTATATATGTTCTACTTGTAACAATAAAAAAGAAGGGATTTAGAGCTACGGGTACAATATGGGAGAATAGAACTAAGCAGTGCCTACTTCCACCGAATAAAGAATTTTTTTTTATACACGCAATGAGATACTTTGTGTGAGGTGGAAAAGTACTAATATTACTGTAATGTATAGATAATAATAATATTCACATGTTAGAAACATTTACTTCTCTTATCTCCGACTAACTACCACTATACAGCACTCAGTACTTACATAATACAAAAAGGTTTAGAAAAATTAACATAAAATACCTGCACTTACAACTTCAAGTGGAATACTAGTTAGCAGCAAACGGTTGAAAAACTCTACAATCGACTATTAAGTTACACTTGGCAAAAAGTCGGATGTGATTATTTCTCCAAATCTGACCTTATATTAAGGGCCCTCTAGATAGCTTGACGAAATATAAATCGATCCCAGCACTCCCTAGTGTTGCGGAGCGAAAGTTTTTCAAAGTTTTACCTGAATACTTTCTGTCACAGGCAAGATGAGGGATTAAATCAATTTTCAGAATAATTTATGCAAATCCCTTTATTATTTTTTCACTAATTTACAGAAGACATGAATACTAAAGTAACTTGCAATAAAATTGAATTTTTGTTATTTTTATAAAAAATTTTAAAAATAAAGTCACTTATTTTATTATATAGGTACCTCAACTCCATCCTTTTCTTTAATTACATGTAATCAACATAAAGTGTTTAAATAAATTGTACAGCAACAAATTCCTATTATTTTCTAATTAGTTCATTACCCAATGTTAAATTTAAGGAGATATAGGTAATATAATTCACTGTAGAAAATGGCTAAATAACCTTTAATTAACCCTAAGTACATCGCGTAATTACATATTGATTCCTCAAATATTCTAATAAAATGTAAACAATTACGGGATTGCTATCAGTGTACTAGCATTTTGCAAATGATACTTATCGATCAAACATCAGTTGTGAATTTGTGATTGTGTCTAAAAATGACTAAAGCAAGAAAAAGTGTGTGTTCCAAGAAGAGGTAGGAGGTGATATTAAAAAGGGCCAGAGAAGCGTAAGTACCTATATACAATCTTATTTTATTGAAATATTCCATTTGTTATAATTTATTAAAATGTCTTGTAATTATCACAAATAAAAAAATTATGTATGATTCACTATTAGCAAATCCATGCAAGTGGCCAAAAATTCTTCTTTGTTAGTTTTTAAATGACATGCACTATAAAAACGTGAAATATGCACTTAAGTATGCACTTAAAAATCATGAAATAAGTTTATTAGAAATTTTTAATAAATATATGCACTTTCATTGTTATAAAAAATATCTATTTAGCCTTATTTAAATTTTATTTATATAAATTATTTAAATTATACATCCTCCGCAATAATTTAATTAATTTTATTTTCTAAATCTAGAACATTACAGTTCATAATGCGTACATTTTTAAATTTTCAAAAGTGAACATATGCCTGTTATCCCTAAATATTGCTTTATATTTGGAGAAACTCCTTTCCACATCGCAAGATGTAATTAAAATTGTTTAATTCTACAAGCAAATAATGTTTCAGCTCGTTTAAAATGGCTTTGCCAGATAATGCATTGTTTATGCTTTGAATTAAGTGAAAACCAGTATTTTTGTCAATAACGGATTTAAATTTTTGTTGTATAGTCAAACCCTTTGGTCCTTTTACTTTATTAAGAGAAACACCTAACAATTTTACATGCTCAAGAGATTCATCTATTGAATTTCCCAGACTTTCTAATTTCTCAATTACTTTAGCTAGACATACAAAATTTGTCAAAACAAACAATAATTCTGCCCTCACCTCAATATTAAAAGCATCCTGCGCGCTTTGTATTCATAGCGTATCGTGTTTATTAAGTTTATTTACAAATGCTTCAATTATTTCAAAATGAGTAGCATAATATTCTGCTGCAGAAAGACAAGTACCCCACCTTGTTATTACAGGCTCAGATGGAAGAGGCACTTCTTGAGCAGTTTCCCTAAATATTTGTATGTGATGTGGAGCTTTATAAACAATTTTTTTTACATCTGAAATTATAGTTTATGTTCGGGTATATTTCTCGCACTTTTTCCGCAACTCTATGCATTGTATGGGCAAGACAATTTAAGTGGATCATTTTGTTATACAGAACTTGTAAGCCTGCTCCAGCCTTGATCATGTATGGTGCTGCGTTGGTGACGAACAGGAGTACTTTGTTGTACTGTATACCGTCCGGCCACAAAATAGCCATCGAATCAAAAGTTGATTATTATGTTATCGAACTACATAATGAGTCGGTTACTAACAATTAGTCCAAACAGTTATTTTAAAAAAATATGTCTTAATCAAGCAAAAATATTGTTGCGATTATATATGTAACTAACAAAATATCCGTAAATTGCTTAGCTGTCTTTGTTTAATTAAATTTTACTAATAAAATAAAGAAACGAAGGAAATTAAATTTCTACGTACCTTTCCGCACTGTCAGTAGATTCGTCAATGGAAACCCATATGTAGTTATTCACTACATGTTTACTAATTAATTTTATTGTCTCTTCGTATAAACGGGTTTAATAATTTTTCCTGAGTGTAGACTCATCGGGTAATGGCATTTTTGAAATTTCTTCCAGAAAATTAAGAAATGCTGAGTGATTAATTTTACTTAATGGGATATCTGCAGCCACTAAATAAATTACATAGTTTTTTATTAAATTTGCTAGACACACCGCGCGAACTATTAACGTACCCCGGTAACAATGTTTGTTTTTTTTTTATTTCAGGACAACACACCTTTGATATCGAGCCGTGTTGAGATGTGTAACTTGAAAGCGTTTTGTTGCATTCACTTTATCGTCGCACACTGTATGTACAATACAACACCTTATCGTCAGTTGTAAGAACACTGAATTCCTTAACATAACTTGAAGTGTAACAGACACAGCTTTTTTCTTTGCCCATCTATGCACTCTAAAATTTCGAACTGAAATGCAGTTTCCAATTTCTTAACGGTCTTATTTGAAAGAAAGAAATAAAAGTACAGGTAAATTTTTTTATGAAAACTAAGTTGTCCAAGGGTCTTTGGAATTTCCTAATAGCTGTCAATCATAATACTCCAGGATGTAAGCAGTAAAATATTTTAAAGCCTGGTATTTAACAATAGGCTTAGATTATGGGTTTTTCCTAAACTCAGCTAAACCGCCCTTGGTTGGTTGTATTGTAATTATTTTAAAAATATGATTGATAAAAATTTCATAACTAAAGCTTGTAAAACACTCAAAAAGTGGTAAAATATGCACCATCGTCAAAAAATGCTAAAATATGCATGCATTTGTAAAAAACTCCTAAATATGCATTTATATGCACTTTCAAATTAACATATGTGATTCATATGTGGCCTAAACATATAACTCTGCATATGTTTGCTATAAGCAGAAAAAACATGCAAATGCATAGAAATCCTATACCTAATGATAACAAATACTTTTTGGTGTCCGATACTGATAATTGTCAAAAAATGGTAACAGACGCAGATACTGAACCTGAAGACCAATTTGATGTTTCTTTTGATGAAGACAGTTCAGATGCTTTATTATTGTTGGAAAACAATACAGAATCAGATCCCACTTAGACACAATTTATCAGGCTACAGGATTATAGATATAAAATATTTCTTAAATGTGTTGAAATCACTAGAACCCCTTGGTTTTGGTGGTTCTTTTTTTGATATATATGTCATATCAGAAAAGATAGAAGGATTAGAAAGTACGCTTACATTTAAATGTAATATGTGTGGAAAGACAGATGTGGTAAGGACTGGTGGCACTGATGCTTCTTTTGGAACAAACCGTGCCGCCGTTATTGGTGCTGTATCAATTGGGATTGGATATACCCAATTAGCTGAACTTGTTGCAGCAATGGATATAACACATATGTCTAACGACACATATTTAAAATACCACAGCAGTATTTTACCCTCATTTCATAATTTAAACCATCAATTAATGAGCAAAGCTGGAAAAGAAGAAGCCGAATCCGCAGAAGAAAAAGAGAGTAACATTCCAATTATATCAGTGATAGCAGATAGAGCTTAGGGGAAAAGATCTTACCGGAGAAACTACTCTGCACTTTCTGGAGTTGTAAGTTATAATGAAATATTTTTTTTTTATTATAAAGAATTTTTTCAGGCATCCATAATCGGAGCTAAATCAAAAAAGATTTTGTATATGGATGTAAAAAACAAATATTGCTGTTTGTGTGCCAGAGGACATGATGTGGATGATCATAAATGTTTCCGGAACTGGACTAAGACTTCCACTGCAATGGAATCTGATATTATTTGTGAAGGATTTGCAGAATCAATTTCACAGCGTAACCTAATTTATGGTCAATATACAAACATTTAACACAAATTTCCCTGTACGACCCATCATTTTATATAAGAAAAATAGAATGTCGGAATCATTTGCTTCATAATTACGTCAATAAATTCAGCGATTTTAGTAAAGACTGTCGATATCCAAAAAGGCGAAGAGATTATATGTGCAATCCTTCAACTTTAGGTCGTTTCCGTAATGCAGTTGTGAAAGCGTTAAAGTTGAAAATAGGCCTATCGATAGCAAAATTGAAAATGGTAAAAAGATTGGAAGAATTTTACTATCTAAGTCTTTATTACCAGAATTAGTGGATCCATGCAGATGTCGTAATTTAAATCTTTGAACTGTACATATGATCAATTAAATTTTAAATTGTTTTGTTTGTTCACCTCTATAATTTGTTTACAATATTTTAGAAAACTTTGTTTTTTTTCTTTGATACAAAATAAATAAATAGAATAATTAACTGTTTTATTTTAATTTTTACTGATACGAATACATTATAATTTAATAAGGTGCATACATAAAGTACATACCATTTTCGTTATTTTTAATTTAAATAATAGTTTGAAGTGTTTCAATAGAAATAAGTACTTGCTAAGGAATACCTGAAGATCTTTGTGCCTCGGGTCATTTAATGAATGAATTTTAAACGTATTAGAGTTTTGTTTTACATACAACCTTTATCCAATTAAAAATATATGTTGTTATCAAACTAACGGTACTAAAATGTCATTTTCTTAAAAAATGTTACATACGACCTTCTAGCTTTAAGGGGACGATACAAAACAAATAAATAAAACAAAAAAAATTAATAATTAACAAATACACACAAAAATTATTCTCATAAATAAAATTCTTGAATATTCAGTCATAAAACTTCCTCTCAGTATTAAACCCAGACACTAATTCAGACTCACCTCCAGTAAAATCAGAAGGCCAAATGTTGTGTGACACACTATCGTGCCTCGCTCCCAAAGTCTTCAGCCGATAAGGTACACGTGACATTCCACGTAATACTTGATATGTTAACATGCACATAATATACCAGAAGAAACAAAAAATGATATTCTAACCACATAAAAAAAGGTAACATTAACCTAATATACTAACACTTATTTTTAAATCTCTATTTAAATCAGTATTTACACCTTAAAAATGGGATTTAAAATAAGCATAATCATCCATTTCTAAAGTATCCACAGTACAGATTTTTCACTTAATATTAGAAAATCTTCCAAATAAATTTATATAAATTAAAATATAGCTTAGAGTTGCTTCCATTAACCCTTAATAGGTTTTTGTATCTTATAGTATACATCATAAATACATATTCAACTCAATTCAACTATCTTAATTTACATCCATTACTCTGTTTAGTCTCTAGTCTAGTCACTCACATCATTGTTATTCAAAACTAGTATCACTATTGCCATCTATGAATATCTGTGTGAAATAAATTAGTTGATGTACAAAATGGCAGATAGTGGTGACTCAGTTTCTCAGTTATAGGTAAATAATTACAAATAACTCTTTATGTAATGAATTCTTGTTCATACAGATTATACGTGTAACTATAATCTTGAATTGACATTCTAACATAAATATTTTGTAATTTTTGAAACCGCTTCACTCTGAAAAAGTTGATTTTACGTATCTCATAGTCCACATAATCAATACCCTAGTAGAAAACTAGATTTATTTGATATGTATCCTGTAGTCCACATTAATAACGTTCTATGAATTCATGTTTTGTGCATTACGTATCCTATAGTCCACAATGTTAAGCTTGAGTACGTTAAAATTTCGGTATGTTGTCATTAAGTTTTAAATGCAGTAAATAGAATTTTGTTTTTTTTATAACCTTATCAATGCAAAATATATTTTACTAAGTAATAAATATCGTTTCAGAAAAAAGTATAGTAAAATGTCATCGATAGCAGAAAGAATCATGGCATTACTTCCGCCTCCTACAACAGATCTAGATTCTAGCAACGACGAAGACGATGCTGAAAATGTAAATACCCAATCAGATTTCAGTGATAAGGAATCGAAAGGTTTGAAGCTCAAAGTCTACCGTCTGACGTTGAAATGATTTTCGAAAATTTGTCAGGCACAGATAGTGATTCAGAGGGAGAAGTTGAATCATGTACTCCATGAACACCCATGAAAGAAATTTTCTCAGGCAGCATAGAAACACCAAAGTCCATCTCTACTCTACTCAAAACCAGATCGCAATGTACTATGCACAACAAGCCAAACACACAAGTTGAAGAAAATCTGCAAACTACGGAAACGATTGCAAGGAGAACGATAACAGTCTTCAATGTAAAAGGACTTCAAAGAAAAATAAAAAGGTAGAGCCTATTAATGAATGAATATTTTTTCCCAATCGCTTGGTTACGCTAATTGTTGAGAATACAAACATGTATTCTGTTCAACAAACAGGCAGATCAGTACCCGTTATAAAAGAGGAAATACAAAATTTTCTAGCCATACAAATTATTTAGATTACTGGAAGCCTTGTTTCCGATTTACGGAAATATCTGAAACTATGGCTCTCAAGCGATACCAACCAATTCGACACTACATCCATTTTGCTAATAATAATAAGATCACTGATGACAAATATTACGGTATAAGTTTTAAACATACTAAGGAGAAACTGTAACAAAATTGAGGAAGAACGACGACAAAGTGTCGATGACAAGAAGGGAAAGAAAGTGGAGTCTAGAAGACAATATATAAATTCCAATCCCACAAAGTAGGGTTTAAACATTTTTGTAAGGGCCGGCATATTTGGCATTGTTTATGACTTTTATTATCTACGGTAGTGATGACACATTCAGGCTACACAGCTTTAACACCATAGAAGCTCCTTTAGTACTAGGATCGAAAGTTGTTTTAGGATTAGCCCAAACTATGAAAAGTCCAACCCTCTCTACAATTTATTACGATAATTTTTTAAGTAATTTGGATTTATTCTATATTCTTCATCAAAGGTTGTGGGTCATTTACAACTATAATGATAATACTAATAAAATAAGTATTGTCAAGTGGATTGACAATAAAGCTGTCATTTTACGAAGCACATATATTTCGTCCAAATCTGTATTGACAATTAAACGATATGACAAAAACTATAAAGCAAAATTTGACGTTACATGTCCCACCATCGTGAAGCATTATAACACAAACATGGGCAGTATACATCTTATGGACATGCTGATAAGTCTCTATCGAATTCCACTGAAGACTTGATGATGGTCTTAAATAATGCATGGCTATTAAACAGAAGATAGAAGCAGCTGCTACAAGAGGACTCGAAAGTGATTGGTCTAAAAGAATTTAGACCAGATATTGCTCGATCTCTAAAACAAAGTGAAAAGATTAATTAAAAAACGTGCACCTGTTAGAGATCTAGAATGTAAGAAGAAAATAAAAACTATGATGGTGCCTAGATCCACAAACGATGTGAGGTATGACAAGGTCGATCATTTTCTTGTGTACGGAATAAAAGGACGGTGCCATTACTGCAGTAAAGGAAAAACGCACTGGCAATGCTCGACCATATTATGTTTAGTGAAGGATCGAAACTGTTTCTATAGTTTTCACCAAATGTAAATATATTACTTACAGTGTTTGAAAATGTGTTCTCCAGTAGACGTAACAAATTTTCTTCTAGAGCGTATATATTTGACAATGTATCTTATAAGATACAACCCATATTTCATTTATTTAAAAAATTACTCAAGAAAATGGTACACATCTATTCCTATACACTTAATCTCATTATCTGTATAATATTTTTATTAAAAAAATGATCCAATCAAGGTTTACCAAATTAAGAGTAAAATGATACCTTTGAAACAGAGCATCATCTATAAATAAACAAAATTACCAAAAATTATATTAATAAAGCTAATTATAATGAAGCCTGCCAAATGTTTCCATGGTACATTTGTGGGGTCTATATCAATATACAACCCACAGAATTTCAAACATTTTTATTTAGAGGTACGTACCTGGAAGTGTTCTAAACACGATTAAATTTGCGGATGATTCATATTTGATACATAAAAATAGAAAATAAAATTGCTTTGAATAAAGCTATTTTGTAAACAATTATATGCAAAATCTCCTCTCCTCGCATATGACAGTATACAGTGTTACCACACCTCCTTTATAATAAGTTCATTACGAAAATAAGCAAGATTGTAAAAACAAAAACAGTTGTCTATGTCAACAGTTTAAAACTGAATGAAATAATTTTACTTATAATTTTATTAGCGTATAAAAAGAAAAAACTAAAATCTACTCTAACCTATCATCCGACTCACCCCGCCATCCTTTTCGTGACAGTTATCCCTTAGTGATTGCACGTTCGCAACGAAATAAAAATAGAAACAAGAAAGAAATAAAAAAGAAAACTAAAATCTACTCTAACCTATCTGACTCACCCCGACATCCTTTTTGCGACAGTTATACCTTAGAGGCCTTAGCTTTACAGTATTATGCGTTTCTACATTCAATAACAAATAATTCATAAATTTTATGAGAGTACAAATAGATAGTAGGGAAGGTCTTATGTAAGGAAAATTGAAAGCCGGGAAAGTCCTTAGAGAGATTGTCTAGTTGCTGGGAAAGTCACAATACGTTTCACAGTATAACTATATAAATTATCACAACAATAAATACAATTATTTCTTGTAACAAGTAAACAAATGTAACCAACTTATAAACTAATCAAACATATAACGTTCACTTATTTGTGAAGTGAAATTAAAAAATCGTTCTCTCGGTGTGTCTCCATACACTTCCCACCACATGAATTGATCCACATACTCAAATATAAACGGAGACTGCATAACAGCAAGCCACCGCAAAATTGCTTAAAACATGACCAATAGCCTTCTACATGATTGGTACATACTCCCGTCTCAGGATCGACAAAGTATCGGCTGTGGTTTACAGTACAGTACCACAGCATAAAAAACAATCAGCAGGACATCTCTCGTTGGCGGGAGTAGTTGACGCATATCTTCGCGCAGGTCCGCCATTCGGTGCTATATCCTGGAAAAAGCCTCATTGACGTAGGTAGCGTGTTGTATAGTCCAGTGGTGGCGTGTAGTTATTGTGTTTAGTAATAACGTTTTATGGATTAATTATTACTAAAATTGTGGTGTGCTTTCCTTAGTATTATGAATACAAAAAAGTCTGTTGGGGGACACGTGTGTGCAGCACACAAATGTAAAAACAAAAGTTATAATTGTAAGAAACATTTTTTTCGTTTTCCTAGTGATCGTATTAGGTAAGTACAAAACTTATGTTCACCACGTGCTTATATTACTTTTCCGTCGACCCTTTCTATTTCTGTAACTAATAGCAATTGAGAATGGTGTATGTTCTGACAACAACAATATTGTATCTACTTTTGTAAATTTTAAATCTAGAAAATACTCCAGTACAATTAGGGTGGGACCCCAAATAAAATATAAAGCGCGACCTAGTTTATGCAACAGTCTTAAGGTCGCATTTAACATACTAAAAGTTTCGAGGTCTCCGTTTTGCACAACACCCCTAAATTGGGGCAGCCATATTGAAATTGTGTAACTTAAAAACCATCACAAATATCAAAGAAAAATAAGAGAATAAAATTAAAGATTAATAAAAAAATACATAAAGTAATGTAACATCCAGCACAAAAATGTTTAATTATTATTATTTTATATATATATATATATATATATATATATATATATATATATATATATATATATATATTTAGAATTTACATCAGTTCTACATACATAAAGACAGTATCGTTTACAAAATAAATAGTTATTGATTTTTGCTTGAAATACCTACATATAATAAGAAATTGGTTTATGTCCAAGTAAAATATAGTTAATAAAAAATGCATACACTTACATCTAAGCACTGCCTGCTTACTTGCCTCGAATTCGCCTCGGCAAGCAATTGCAGGCTCGCCCATAAAAAGGCAATTTTTTGTCCTTGATACATAAATAATTATTTTTATAGAGCTGGAAAATGGGCAAGGCTTAGCAATAGAGAAGATCTATTGAGGAATGTAGATTCCTTACATAAGAGCCATAAGTTATGTGGAGACCATTTTGAGATTAAAATGTTTACAAATAAATTTTGTAATCGTCTCAATTATAACGCTTTGCCTGCAATATTTCCGTCGCAGGAGGGAAGTTCGAGAGATGTGCCCGCAGATCATTCATATGTCATTCCGTGCCTTCCCACTGTTATAGATTTAGAAGAGCCTCCCTTAAAGAAAGTACATATTTTACATGATGTCACCATAACCCCAGGTACTTTTTTTCTCAGTAACCAAACTAATTATCTACCTAAGTAGATATCTTTACCTATACCAATCGACAGCAATTTTGATTACACTATTTTTTTAATTTAGGGTTTGCAGTCGTAGATAAAAAGGAAAACCCAAGGACAAAAAGTGAGGATTTGGGAGAATTAAATTTACCAGGTATGCTGTTGTTCTTGACTGTGGTTTATCAAATTAATACACCCATCTGTTTAGATGCCAACACTGATAGTACAGGCAACAGCAGTTTGCCACCCGAATTACCGTCTCCATCATCTTCCACTCAAACTTCATTATCATTAAGTTACAACTCACCAAGGAAGGTAAAATACCGTCGTACTAATAAGTCATTGGTGCAAGAGAATGCGATGTTGCGAGAGACAATTCAAAAACTGGAGCAGCAAGTACAAAATGCGGAAGAACACATATCATGGAAACAATATCAACGCCATACATACAAATTTTGCAACTTGGTAGAAACTGCCAATTTTATCAACGCAATCATCGCTCAGGGTCAAAAGCAACCAAAAGGTCGACGATATTACAAAGAATTTAAAAATGAATGTTTGGCCATCTACTTTACAGGTCCAAAATTGTATAAGCAATACTTAATGCACAAATTCTTTCTTCCTGGACCACAAACGCTTTTAAAAGAAATACGAGGAATATCAATAACTCCAGGGCTAGACAATTCTCAATTGTTCAAAATGTTAAAGCTGAAGATAGATTGCTTTCGAGATCTAAATAAATACTGCGTTCTGTGTGTAGATGAAATTAGCATTAAAGCTCATTTATTTTATAACAGTTCCACTGACAGTGTGGTTGGATTGGCAGAAAATGAAAAGCAAGAAAAGATGTTTAAACCTTCTTTGACTGCATGTGTTTTGTTGTTAAGGGGAATTTATTCTAAGTGGAAACAACCTCTGGCTTACTATTTTTGCCATACATCCTGTACAGCCGAATCATTAAAAGCTATTGTTTCAGAGGCAGTACATAAGTCAAATTATCTGGGCTTAAAACTTTGTGCCTTGACGACAGATATGGGGTCTAATAATGTACAGTTAGCTAAATTATTAAATGTTAGTTCAGATCAACCCTTTTTTACTATTAATGATCAAAAAATTGTATATATGTTTGATATTCCTCATATCATAAAAGCCATGAGAAATATGCTAATGAAATATGATTTCTACATTGACAACCACGTGATCTCTTGGAAATTTATTAAAATGTTTTACGAGCATGACAAAAAATATCCAATAAGAGCGGCACCAAAATTATGTGATTCTCATATTACACCATCAAATTTTGAAAAAATGAAAGTGAAATTTGCAGCCCAAGTTTTTAGTGCCAGTGTGTCGTCCAGCATGAATTTGTATATTAGATTTGGATACCTTCCTTCAGAAGCTATGAAAACTTCAGAATTTGTAGAAAGAATGGACAAGTTGTTTGACATTTTAAATTCGTCACAAACTTCAGCTTCGAAAAAATATAATGCAGCTTTTAAAGGACTTGATTATCAATTAGAGTTTTAAATGACTGTTTCCGTTTTTCCAAAGGCTAGAGTTAAGAGATAAAAATAACGTTAATGTTACCAACAGAATGAAATTTCTGAAATGTTTAAAGGTTTCAATTAAAAGTATTTTGAACCTATGGGATAATTTGAAAGCTGCTAATTACCACTATCTTTTTACAAGAAGATTAAATCAAGATGCCTTGGAAAACCATTTTGGCAAAATACGCCAACTAAATGGAAATTCTATAAATCCAACGCCAATTCAGTTCCAACGTTCATTTAGAAAATTACAATGTGTAAATTTGTTTCATTCAGGGACCGAAAATTGCGAAGCCGATTCTGATCCACCATTAATGAAATTAAAGGATATATCAGTAACAGAGACACCAGTAACTATGACAAACCCCTTAGATATAAATAGATTAATTAATTTAGATTACCAGAAAAATGACATTTTGGAGAAAAACTTTATTAGGTATATATGTGGTTATTTGCTGAAAAAATCTCTTGAACATCATAGCTGTGACATATGCATTAATTATTCTAAGGCGCATGATGAACTAGACGACACTTCTCTTTTTTGCTTTTTTAAAGCATATGAAAATGCTCACGGTGATGTTTTTGGAAATTTACAAATGCCCCATAACGATTTTGTTAATTTTATTACTCAAATTGAAGTTATATTTCAAAGAAATTTTGAGTCGTTCATTGTTAAATCAAATATATGTAACAGATTTTTAGATATTTGCAATTTGATACCATATGATCAACCCTGTCCAAAATTCCCCAAAGCAATTATTATTAAATTATACTTAAGAGTACGACTTTATTACACTTTAAAAAATATAAATAAAAATTTTAAATGTACCAACAAAAATAAATTAATTATATGGCGTAATCAGTAATAAATATAATCTTTTATAAATTATAATCATTTCTATATTACTTCTTATTTACAAATAAAATTACGGATACATTATACATTTAAAATTTTTATAAACTAACCTTGGAAATAAGATTATTTTGAGTCAGGACCTGCATAGATAAAAGAGCCTGTCTTAGCACGTAATGGCGTCCTCAAGGTCAAATTCTAACGCATGAAAAGCACCTAGATTTCTATTGTTGACGTCAGTGACACTGTTACATATGAATGGCCAACAATGTATTCTAAATAACTTGTTCCAAAGTTTCAGCTGAACGATTTTGGACAAGCAGTATAAGACCTCTCTTCCTTATAATATGATATATGCCCAAAAGCCATTTTTGGGCCACTGCTCTTCCCACATTATATTTCCTATTGATCAAAACAGATTCATCTATCTGAATATTGCAATCATCACCTCCTATAATCAAGAAAATAAAAAGACATTAATTCTCACAAATAAAACTGTGTGTGCTTTGTCCACAACGCCTGCAAAAGTAATTGAAGAGCAGCTACTATTCTTAACCATTTACCTTTATAAACTGTTCGAAAACATTCCATACCATCGCTGCACATCCACACCTAATCTCGCAAACCCATTGCCACATTAAATACATAATAGTACAAACCGGACTCTTGCATTTTTCAAAAAAACACAGAACCCAAAGGAGCACTTGTCCGTTTTTGAATAGTACATTGCTTTCGTCACTGCCTTTTAAAACAACGTAAATTCCGTCGTATTAAATTATACTCTTGCAAATAACGCAACATAGTTAAATCTTCTGCATTTATTATTTGAAAAAGTTGGAAAAATTTGCATGAATTCAAACTTTTAAACAAAATTGCACGCAATTTGACACATTTATTACTATGTTGCCAAATTATTTAAACGCATCAACACATGCAGTCTCAAAGCTTGATACGCCTCTCACTAATTCACCTTTATGCCTTAACAGCGAAGCCTAGGTAATAATTAATAAATAAAAAAAATTTACTTCTTATCCATATTTAATATAAAAAAAATGTTAATTTGAAACAGTCAATTGCGTCAATAGCAATGCTGTTAATACAGCATTGCCAAACGTAATACAAACCTGAATATTAGCACGACGAACATGTGCGAATCCTCTTCCCGGACTTTAACACAGATCAATGAATAATATCTATACTTATCAGCTTAATATCGCTATCGCTACAATATGTTACCTAGATATGTGAACAAAAAAAATTTTTAAATTCAAAGTTGCTGTGAAAAATTGGAGTATTGCTTATGTTATTCCATATATTTATATAAAATAAAACAGTTTTACTGATAAATATAATACACGCCATTAACTTTTCTTCCACTTCTTGCCACCGTTGCAACAAGTATGAGCGAAATAGAATATTACACGAAGCAGTCACCCGTCACCGTTTCATCCGAAAAGCGCCTCTTGTGCAATCCTGTTGAGTGGTAAATCGTAAACCGATACACATAACCAAACAAAATGTAACCACGATAGCTTATAGATTCATAGCAACAGTTTAGTTTCGTTTTTTTTTCCAATTAATATCAATCATCCGCAAATTTTTGTATTAAATCACATTTAGAACACTCTCAGGTATGTACCCGTAAATAAAAAACATTGAAATTCTGTGGGTCGTATATCAATATAGAACCCATTTGTGCACATAGTAATAGACCAAATTCTAGAAACGTAAACAAACCTGAAAATATTCTATTTTCCGAACATAAAATTTAGAAATTTTCATTTCAAAGAAGTTTTGCCATAATATACGAGTAACGCCTTGGTATAGACAGATACTTTTAAAATTCTTTTCCCAAAACATATTTTATGACAGTTACAAATTGTAATTAAAGCCATTTGAAAGTAAAAATTTTCTTGCAACTAAACAATAGTTCAACATTAGTGAATTATGAACCGACAATTTAATAAATAACTGTATTACCTACCTTACCATCATGGCAGAAATATGAATCACAAACTACAGAAATGCTGACCCATTAGTTTATCAATTAGAACCATTAGAATTATCACAGTCGCATAAATTAATACATACTAAAATCACAATCATTTTAACACAATTTTTCAACCATAGAACTAATAGATAGCAGTGTCTTTAATAGATTATTCGACATTGTGTGGATTGATTTGTCATCATGGAAATTTCAACATTGATTAATGCATCATACTCTATACAGTTCAGAGTTACAAAATGTTTCATATTATAAAAAAATGAGTTAAAAATATCACCATATAATGACTAATTACCTTTCCAATCCCCACCATCCTTTATATCTTGATGTTGATTTTCCGATTCCGAAAGTAAATTAAGCTCATTGAGTACTTCCATAGCTTCTGCATCAACATCATCCCCCATATTGTTATCAATTTTACCTAATGAAACCATAACCTAAATTAAACCATCACACCAAATAACTACAAACCTCTTCTTTTAATAGCTTTAACATCGTCTTCTAGCTCATCGGTAGCTTCCAATTCAACATCATCAGTCATATCATCATCATCCTCCATATCGACATCTGCTGTTGATAAAAAATCTAAATTAGCCATAACAGCTGCCTCAGTATCAAACATCATCGCTTCTGTAAGGCAACTCGGTTGCGTTTTTTTTGCGGGAGTTCTTCTACCTATAAATAATAAACTTAACACAAACTCCAAATGATAAACCAAATCACCTTGAGTTTCACTTGCACGTTTATTAGATTCATTTCCATTAACTTGTCCACTAGGAACATTTTCATCTTGTTCAGCATTATTATTAAGACCGAGCAACGTTCGTACACGATTTGATCTAACATCAATAATACGATCGGTATAACCGATTTCTTGTAAATACTGTCGTAATAATTGTCTACCTTGCTTCCAAGTTGCTTTACTAACAGACGTATACGATTGATCACTATCCAGTTGCGATTCAACGTTAGAATCTTCCAATTGAGGTGGTTTCATATCCCCTTGTTGTAACTCAACACCATACTTTAATTTATGAAATTTCGCTCTTTCTTGTTTTAAAGCATATTCTAACATTTTAATTCTACGAACTAAATCGCTTTTAAGATTTTCTTGACCTTTTCTTTCTCCTTGTAATAATGCAATTCGTGCCTAAAAAATTTAATACAGATTAAAGGAAAATTGTGAATAAAAAAAATAAGTTACTTGTAATTCTGCTCTATCTACTTCCCATTGCGAACGTTCCAGTTCAAATCTTGCCCATTCATGTTGAATAAAATGTAAAATTCCAGGTATTGAGTATTGTGCTTTAGTATTATTTTCTTCATTTTGTTTAACATTTGGAGCAGGGCCGCCTTGAAGGCCCAATTGTGCCCCATTTTGAACAATCGATGTATCTTCCATTATTAATAAACTCTTTGCTCTTAGCAAAGGATCGTCGGCAGTAGTCTTCATATGGCCACCATTGCCAGTTTAAAAAACTTTCGCCATTTTAAAACACTTCCACCGCACACTTGAATATCACTTGAAAAACAATCGCCGATTAAACAAATACATTACGTAATATAAACTAAATGATCGAAATTAAACTTATAAGAAATAATATAAACGCATAACATTCAACATACAAAAGCTGGAAACAACAAAATTTTCACTTTAGGCAGCCATTCAACATCTGGCACTTGGCTATCTCTTTTCCAAACATTCATTTAGTACAAGCTCTTTCTTTATTCACAAAATATACCCTACTCTTCCGTTTACATAATATAGCGCCTCTTACGTGGAACGCTTAACTATACTTAAAAGGATTGTCATTCTTTAGATATGTAGACTACTAGATGGCGCTTAAACCTTCCAAAATTTAAAATACCAAAAATATTTATTCTGACTACTTGAAGGAATAAATATAAATAGTTAAATAGCGGTTTATCATTAAACTTGTTTAATTAAATTATTGTTAATAAATACAGTGGCGTAACTGGCATAATAACACAATAAGTAAAAATTAATTACTAACACAAAGCCTATCCTCACAAAGTATTGCTTTGCCACATAAGCCATACCTGATCCCTGGAATTACTTTATTTAAAAATTAAAAGATGCTTTGTTAAGTATATTTAAAGCACTCTCATTTTAAATACTTCCAATGGGATTGTAAAATAAGACTCCAAAAGCTCAACAAGGAGCACCTTTACACGGGTACCAACGCTGCTTTTACAACCACAGATTTTTTAAAACTCCTATTTTACGTAGGCTGTATACAATGTCACCATGTGTAGAACTTGTAACACAAAATTGTGATATTCTTAGTTTTGTTGTATGATTTTATTGAAAATCTTGATACATTTAGATATGAAGCTCGGGAAGCCCTGTTTTTGTGGTGTATTTGGCGCTATTTTAGTTTACTAGAAATTGTTGCAAATTATTCGTATTGAGTTTTATGGTTATTGCGTTTTTTTTTCATACAGATGTTGAAGTTTAATATCGCGAATATCTTTGTCATATATTTAGATGTAAAGGGGGCATTAGAAATTCGAATTTCGCGCTGTTATGTGGAATCAAATGGTTATTGGTTATTTGAACTTGATTAATATTAAGATAAAAAGCTTGAACTTGTTTCGATGAGTAGGTATTTGTATATTAAATTAGAAAGCTTTTAAATGTACGCGGTAATTTGAAGATATGGCTGTTTTGTATAAGGGAGCAAGTAGAGACGTTGTCATAATGAGGTGTATTAGGAGTCAGTCGTGTTAAATAAGCGATGAAAGGCAGTCGCGCCAAGTAAGCGATCAAAGTTGAATTGAAGTTAACCAAACGTGTGAAAAAGCGATTGCCGTAGCTTTGTTATGCTGCGATTAATATTGTGTAACTATAACGAATATAGTTAGTATTGTGTAAAGAGAATATAAATGATATTTTCCGTATGAATGCGAGGAAAAGCTAAAATAATATAAAGTGCAATTGTTGTCGAGTTGGCGGAAATAAGGAGGATTGCACCGTAATCGAAAATACGTTTTAAAAGTGACGTAATAAGTGAAGATACGCGTTTTATTTGTATCAGAACCGTAATCAATTGTGTTTAAATAGTGAACAATAAATGTAAAAGATAGTAATCGATCCAAATGGGTAAATCAAAGTATAAAGGACAATAACTCGAATTTATCGATGTATAAAAAGGGAGTATTTGCGGTTTGTAAATAGCTTGCATTTTGTTGCGCAGGCTATTTGTAGTTAAAACTGAACAATTAAGTAAAAACTGTACTGTAAATATATCGAGCGATTATTGACTAAAATCATTAATTGATGAAAGAAAATTAGAATCGTATTCGTCCCCAACAAAGATCCAAAGAAGATAGCGAAAAGAATAAAAGAGCGAGGCCCCAGCAGTCTATAACCCATGCGAGGCCCCCTGATCGGTCCAAGGAACGCAAGCATTACATCATCAGTTTTTCAACAAAGTGATAACAAGTAAGATCTTTTGATAGTACAAATAAACGAATATTGGTGTTGCTGTGTGTTGGTGTGCTGAACGAAAATGTGTTTCGTTGATCATTTGTAAAGGATTGTTTTTGGCATGTTAACGTTAAGAATACTAACATAGAATTAGAATCGTTTTTATGTAATGTTGTAAACAAAACAGTCTGCATTTAGAATTTGACTTAATTAAATATTACCACTTTTGATTCATTTTTATTATTGACTGTTGCAAATCTTAAACGCTTATACAAACACTGCGTGAGTAAATACTGAAGAAAGCAAGTTCAATTAATTGCTAAGGACAGGTACTTAATAACATCAGATTGAGAATAATTTTGATGAATGATAACAATAACCATTTAACCCATTGGTAAGCTAGCTGGAGCATCCCGATAAAATGAGAAAGGAATTTGTTGAGTAATTATTAACAGAAATGTGATAACAATAAAAATAAAGTTTAGTTAATGAATGTTATCTTTATAAATTAAAATCACTTTAGTTGACGTTCCATTATTTCACATTTTCATAAAAACAATATAAAATTTTACACAATAAGTTCGAAATGGTAAAAGATTGAAATTGAACCCAAACATTATAGAAGCTCATTACAAAACGTCACAAAATAACCCCCAACAGTAGGGTGAAAAATAAGACCCATTACAAAATGGTGCCTAAATGAGAGGCCCATTACATAGGTATAATTGTTTACGTTTAATCCTTGTAGGAGAAATAAGTAGACAGTAGATTTAGGTAATTGTTAATGGATAGCTTAGTTTTGAGCGAAAATTAGATCATGGCAAAGTCTGTGTAATTAAAATTACTGTAGGAATCGTGCGAATGTCGAGTCAGGAGAATAAAACGACGCAATACTGAGACCTTAGATTAGATAAGAAAATTAAGAGTAGGACAATCGTGGTTTTAATATTATGCTAATTAGGGTTGATTTTCCAAGGTATAGCGACGACGAAAACAGATCGGGGTACATTTTTTTGCCTGATAGCCTAGATCGTCTTCACGGAAATTGTTTGGGTTTACCGCTCGTACAGTTTTGAAGGAATTTTAGCTTTGTGATTGATTATGCTTCATGGAGTTTAAAATGGCGAAGTTTGGAAGAATTGCAAGAGAAGAGTATTGATTAAGTGGTGAGCGACGAGTTGAGTAGGTAGTGCGTAAGCTAATACTCGGTGATGGAGCGGTGGCGTTAAGTTAACCTTCCCTATGTTCGTCTGTATCTGAGGAATTCGTAGAGTGATAAAATTTATAGGGACTGCTATCCCGTTTCGCGAAGCGTATTTTGATTAAGAGTTTACAGAACTCCCCTTATTTTAGTAATTTTGTTTTCCCGGTGCACTAGAATCACTCAGGGGAAAATAATAGTTAAGAGCTTCGTTAAAACTTGAGTAATTAATTGGGTTGGTTTAACGAACGTGAGTGTTGAGGAGTGTCAGCTAAGTACTCGTGTTGGATGTTACTATTGGATGCAACTGTAATACTCGAAGAAATTACGTAGTCTTGCTGAGGGTAAATGAATCCAACCATCAGCTAATGCAGTAGAATTTTAGGTATTCTGAGGAATATAATGGTGGAGAATGGCCAGCTGTCGTACCGACCGGAGAAAGCGAGTCTAAGACCCGCAGCATCCCTTTACTGTTTCTACTTAGGCGTCTTGAAAGTATAAAGTAAAAATATCTAAGTACTTCTGTTATTTTCGTTTACAACAATAATAAACGTTGTTTGGATTTAAAAAAGGTTTTTGAGCTTATTTGTTTTTATTAAACATTATAAATTATGCGTCACCAATTTATAGTACTTATAAAATTTACATGTTTATTTGTTATAGATTCAATTACGAAATTAATTAGTCATTATTCACGTATATCTTAAAGTATTTCATTTCTTTTGTTTAATGTTGAACGTTGATGACGTCGTGTTCGTATAGTCTGTGAATATTTCTTTTTAAGGTATAATTAAATATTTATATTTAAGTAAAAAGGCATGTCCTATAAATCTTGAGCTTTTAAAAACGCTGTTGTAGTAGCAAAAGAAAAGAATAGTAATTTATTAAACATTTTAAAGGTTTAAGGAGTAATTTACTTTCAAACCGTATGCGGCGATGAAAGCTTTTGTTCATTATGTTGAAATTTACTGTGAATCTGGACGTTCATTTGTTATAAAGGAATTTTGATAGATGTTTGTTAAATTGAAATATTGAGTTTTTCTAGTGCTAAATTTCGTTTCTAAAGGAACAGTATACCGATGGTAAAAGTCATTAACTTTAGTAGTAGGGCTATGTAACTTCTGGACCAGGAAGTGAAGTCACGCCAATCAGCGACGTGACCAAGCAGTTAAGCCCTGCCCCCTCCAGAAGTTTGCAGTTGGCGGACCAATGACAAATGAGCGCGTAGGTCCGCCTGGCGGAAGTAGTAGTGACGTCGGACCAATGGAATGCGAGGATTGGCTCCGTCCCTGTTCAGATTAGTCTGTTGACCAGTAAGAGACGTGGCAGCCATATTGGGATGTTGAAATGCACATGCGCCAGGGCCATGCAAGAATTGTTTATACCGAAGGTTCTTCGCCGCTTCTGAAGAGCTAATTCTGTTGGTTGCTGTTGGTGAAGACGTTAATGTGTAGGTATACTTCCGGTGAAAGTATAAAGCCTGAAAAAATTGCTTGCCTGTAGCAGGATTAGAACTCGAGAAGGTTTAGTAAATCTGTTTGCTTACCACTATGGAAGTCTCCGTTTTAGATATAAAATGTGTAAAGCGTGATATCTGTATAAATGTTCATGCTGACGTCACCGAACGTATAGAAATGTTTAATATGCTGTTGCATATATTAATATAATAACCTACAACAGTACCCAGTTTAGTATATAGTATAATACTGAATGCAATAAAAGCATAATATTAAAATTATTAATGCCCAATACGGAAGAAAAATAGTAGTAGAGACTGCAGAAAATAGTATATTTCTCCCAGAGAGATAAACAAATGAACTAACGGATGAGAAAGTATGCAACCTTTACGCATACATTCAACGAATCACAATCGTTTAGAGGTAGCATAGATAGTAAAGCTAAAATGAAGGCTAAACTATCCTTTAATAATTATACAGGTAAGTTATTATTTTGCATTTAAAAATTAATAAATAATATTTATAGGGTAGTCTGATTCATTATCACCGTTACCGCTACGTTACATTATTACTATTGTACATATATTAAATTTCTTTGTACATCAAAAATTGTAATAAAAGAATATTTGTAATGTCTGAAGTCGTTTCCTTATTCCTATAACTTATTGGAATTAATATATAAAACTGAGCAAGTAAAATAAAACATGTGTTAGCTTAATTCAACGAATTTATTTATTTATTGTATTGAAAACAATCTAATATTAAAGGAGCTGGTCCATCCATATGGTCAACATCAGGTGATTTATTCCAATGCGTCACACATCGTATTTTGTTGCGTAATTGCGCATCATTCTGATAGTAATAAGGTAACTTGTTCCATATTGCAAGCAAATTTTCAACGCTTAATTGTAGCAATTCACATCTTATTATGCATCGAGTACTCTTAATAATCGCTTCAAACTCTAAGATTATACGATCCATTTAAAAATAATAATAATATAATATATACCAACACAGGTAATAAACGAATGTATGATGGCTTGAGGATGCAACTAATCTTCATTCTCATTATTATGACGTTACGCTTTGATTTAATTCGCTATAAATAGGGTAGTGACATAGTTTGAGAATTAGTTATTTGAAATCAATCGAACGACATGGTGGCTGCACAAAGTGAGTGTTTAACGGATACGATAAATAATAATTTATACCTGATATAAGAAATGTATGGGATGTCGATAATGAAGCTAATTATTCATGGACTGATATGCCAAAAGCGTCTAAAGGTAATTAGTATTGCGGTATAGACATCTTAATAAAACCTTTGTTTTAAAACGTTTATTATTAACGTGGGCGCTATTTCTAGACAGTTACAGTACATGAAGTCGGAAGTTCAATAAAGGATAATGACTTTAAACCTGTAGTACAGTTATGTTGGACATCGGTTAGCGACATATGCTATCTGAATTTTGATATGGAGGAATGGAGTAAGATCTAAAACGTTAACATTGAGCATTTAATACGCCAAACTCTAAAATCTGACAAATCTGGGAAAGCTACCTTTATAGGTTATGGTATAAAAATTGAATTGATGTTTGATGTTTACTACCAATGAAGAAAAGCGGATCAGAGTAAGCAGAGGAAATAGTTCAGTATTACTGTCCGAACAGGCAATCAACCTATTTTTTTCCGGCTGTAGGTGTGATAAATCATAAGCTCAATTATATGAATGATTATCATAATTATTCGGTTTATGAAGATTTTACAAAGTAGCAACGAATCTATATAATGAAGGTTTGAGCGACGAAAAAGTATATTACCCAGAAGCAAATTTTTCTGTCAAAATCTTTCAGCATTAATAGGTCATAGTTATAATGTGAAAGATTATTCATTTTTAACCGAAATTGTGTACATTTGCCCCCAAAAATTTATAAAAGATGTAAAAAATAAAACGCATATTACGTAAAACAATATTTTAATAAAGGTTGTTCATGGCTTCACCTAGTGGTATATTTTTAAAAGTAGATTTAGGTTCCTGTAATTGTTATGGCGGGAAATTTGAAATAAGTTCTAATAAGGGGGCTCGCATACTACCTCATAGGGAGCTGATGTTTCCATACACCATACTTACGGTTCCACACGGATAACTTCCGATTCTAGACGCGCAAGTTCCGGTTCCAAATGCCTAACTTACAGTCTATATCTTCATACACAACAATTTGTAACAGATGCGAAAAATAAAACTCATATGTAACACAGTGTTTCATCAATTCAGTATATAACTTTATACAACTTCATAAGTTTTGCTAAAAAATTATATAATTAGTCTAATAAACCTTTATTTGCACAATAAATATTAAACATGGAAAGATCAACTTTCCCTGATTACATCACACGGTCAGTAAACTCGTTATATTCGTAAAATTGATTCCTGTTGATAATATATATCTGAATATTGTTATTTTCTGCGGTAGATTTGGAAACGTATCCAATCGCAGTAAATGTACTATTGATCGTTGAAGACATTCATTATATTTAATTATCTGGTTTTTCCATAAAGTATTAGTGTACGTCCGTTATAAGTGTTTACTTCGGTATACACATGCCGCTGGCGAGGACATAGTAGTAGCTGTATAATCTAGGTCATCCAAATATCAGTTGTAAACTAGGAAATTGCACATGATAAATATATCCATCGCTAAAGAAAACGATATCAGTGTTAGGCTTCTGATATATTGCATCAAAGTACTTGGAAGGAAGGGCAACCATTCGAGCAAGTTCTTGGAGAGCTCGATATATGCACTATTTAAAGCAGATATCCAAACTCAATTCTCGTAAAACATATACAATCGCTTGTTTAGGATCAAATAGTGTTCAATATCGATATTTCATAAGTAGGGAGCATGTAAAGCAGGCATTGTTTAAGCGGGAGTAGTAGTAATTTCGGTTAAAGTAGGTGTATTAGCGGTAGTGGGGTATAATGATTGGATCCTGTAATATCATCCGATGCTAAATCACGAAAATGTTTCTCATAATATGCAAACATGACAAAATTTCCGCCATGCGAACGTTGTAAGCCTAAAGTATGACCAATCTCATGTAGTATTACAGTAAAGTAGCTGATTTGTCTAGAAGGTAATATCGCTCATCCCAGTCCATATGTATGTCAACTACACTTTGATCCTTCTTCGGGAAGCCTGAATGTCCTAGGATACTACCAGGTCCATCAAACAAATATGCGTATTGTTTACCACAAATTAGACTAGAATGATTATATCGCTGAAACGATATTAATACATCGTAACTGTTAGAACCGTATTTCCATTTTAAATTTGAATATGTTGCCCAAACTTTAAATGCATTAGCGGTTAATCTTAATATGCGCATGTCTTTACTCTCTACACGATATCGTGGGATGGGCTTTTCCCAATGATATGGTTGTATGTATATGTTGATAGCATCTTGGTTGGCACATCTCGAGGAGGTTAATAATTTTTCGGTTTCATCATTTAGGGTACCATCGGTACGCAGTCGACAGTATTCTTGAAAGGATTTCAATGCAGTTTTAATGATCATACTATAATCATCTATCGACGCACCCGCATCTTCATTATGTAACTATACGCACGCAAATAAGTTTCGACCATTTCCAAATTGCTTTCGTCATCACTACCAGTAATTAGTGCAGTAGCACTGCACAGTACTACAAACACTACAGCAGCGTTCATTGTAACTAACAGAAATTCGCGTTTACAAAGCTATAAATAAGCGAAAGAAACCAGTTCATTCAAATACAACCTTTATTGATAAAACACCATATTACATTTTACGTACAATGCTAGTAAATGGTTCATACTCAATTAAACATCATGAAAAATATTGCAATATGCTGAATTATCGGCCGAGGATGATTCGACTTCCAATTTCACACTTAATTACAAATATCGGCTGACTTAAATCGTTTGTAGGTAAGCATAGAACCTTGTGGGAAATTGTAATATTGATTTCGAAAGTTTAAATATTCTGCGTAAGCATCCACGCACTTGTTATCAATGAAAATGAGATTTTGCTGTTCGTATGAATATCTTCTATTACTAATATTTCTTTTTCTATTCGTGATATTTAAGTGATTGAATTTTGCTGCACTCTCTTCCCTATTATTACACTTATTGATATGGACAGCAACCAGTAACCAGTGAGAACCTTGAAAGCCTGTATCGTTCTTCACCGTCCAAACCATTGACGTTGATGAGGGTAAGGATGGATATATGTATAAATCTCGTTCGTGAAACGCAACTGGTATCGGGGAATATTTATTAATCTTAACATCCGTTTCGCCGCTGTAGCAGTAGGCGTCGGTCTTAGAGCGAACCAATACCAGCTCTTGACGTATGCTGCCTAGAGGCTTCGTATAATCCCAGCAGTAGTATATCTTTGCTTATTATAGACCACAAATTTATTGGTATCATATTACAATCCATCCAAGAAGAATGGTAGGTTGTTGTCTATGTTAAAAAGTAGGTCAAGTTTAAATGGTTCTTATATTGGCTAAATTGAGTCAAGTCAAATCGTTTCCTAAACTAAAACTAGGACAAGATGGGTAGTTAACAAGTTTAAATATGTTGTGATAGGTACTCAAGTCAAGGACACATTTTTCTTATATAAACTGCAACGAAGTGTGTTGAGATCAGTCAGTCAGTTAACAACTTGTAATTGTTAAACATGGAATTGGGAGGGTTAAACCAAAGCACCTATTGCAAACCCTTTAATAATGTGTGTGATCTGGAGATATCGAAAAAGTATATAATGATTAATGTGACAGTAATTAATGCTAAGTTTGGTGATTTTAAATGTGTAGTACCTCAGCGCTTTTATGAGTATTTGAAACAGGAAACTTGAATTGAAGAATTTAAAACGTTACTAACTATGAAGGATGTGTTCATAAATAGTTTGGGTGCAGCCGAGAAAACAACAAACATAACATTTTGTTTTTAATGGTAGTGCTACAACCTTACGATATGTAAATTACGCTTGCTTTAACTGGAATCATTTCTTGAACAGTGTTTAGTCGTAGTGCAATTGTGAGCAATTGAAGTCGTTATAATGCAAGCAGCAATAAAATCATTTCAGGAACGATCCAAACTCAGAAGTTCACCGTTGTATATGGATACCCCACATAGTTGCAGTAACAATATGAATAATAATTTAACTTTGTGTTGTTGGTACCATCAAAATAGTGAATGGTAGTAGTATAATAAAAATGAATAAACACTTCTAACACTGATTGGCCATGATTTCAACATAAGAAATAAGTGCATAAACAAGCAGCTAATGAATACTTAACCGATTGTATTTCTTACAAACTATCAAATGATACTCATCATGCGAAACATATGGCAACGGGGCCAGTATACACCTCAACCTTGCACCAATAGAAGATGTTATAAATGCTGAGTATAATATTAATTCACATAACACTGTATGCTTAATGAAAATATTGTATTATCGTCCTGCTTATCTAATGTATAGCATTGACTGAATAAAGAAATATTAACAACTATGATTTGCTTTTATGATCTCGATTTAGGTATAAACGCCTTGCTTTATCCATCTAGGTAAACAATGTTAGGTAAGAAGCGAAAGAGTGCAGGTGGTTTAGTAAATACTCTAATTAATAAACTTCTGGTTGAATTGCATTTACCTGGTTACCAGTATGGCGGTCCTGGTACAAATTGAGAGAAACGACTCGCACGCGATGACCCTGGTATTAATCAATTAGATATTCAGTGCAAACTTCATGATATCAGTTACAGAGACTACCGAGATTTACAAAGTAGACATAAAGCAAACCAAATTTTAGAAGAGAAAGCTTGGGAACGCTTTAAATCATCAGATGCGACAGTAGGTGAACGAATTGCAGCTTTAGCAGCCGGTAGCACCATAAGAGCAAAGATAAAATTAGAAATGAGGTGGAAACGTCGATCCAATCAGAAGAAAAAATCGTTATGCAATGGTGGAAATTTATTGCATTTTCGGAAAACAATAGCTAAAAAGATTAAACCTAACAGAAATTTCACAATAAAGTTGGCGCTTTCAACAGCAAAATGTGCAGTGAAAGAAAAACATTAAAGTTCCTAGAGTAATTTCCTTACCTAAAAAAGGAGGGTTTTTACCATTTCTTATTCCGCTATTCGCAGGATTATCGGCAATCGGTGCCTTAGCAGGTGGTGCATCGGGAATTGCTAAAGCAGTCAATGAAGAGACCTCGCGTCATAATCGTGTGATGGAATCTATCACTATAGGCTCCGTGAATAAGAAAGGTGGTACTCTTTACCTAAAGCCATGCAAATCTGGTAGTGGTGCGGGTACTCTTTACCTAAAGCCATGCAAATCTGGTAGTGGTGCGATAGCCTAAATTACCGTGGAAAATGAATCTGAAAATCTTAACTGGCACGCATCGGGTTTGCTACAGAAAGCGAGGTAAAAAGGTATGGTGTTACGATAGTTTCGGTAATCTTCGACCGCCAATCGAAGTGATTAGCTACTCTTGGGGATGTAAAATATATTATAATTACAACCAAGATCAAGAACTTAATACAATTATTTGCGGAGTCCTATGCCTACAATTTTTATATAAATATAATTAATACAACCTCAAATTTTCTCAGTTATGTCAATAACATTCAGTTTAGAAAGTGTTGGTAACACAGCTAGCTACAACTTGTGTCCATCGACAGAACTAGATTTGGGGAAGAAACACGTCATCGGATTGGTTGGATTTTACGGCTGCAACAGCATTAGAAACATTTATACAGGCAACGATAGATTTTATTTTAGAACAAACCCATCTCATTTGCAAGTGGTTAATATTCCACATGGTGCACATGAGTTAGATGAAATAAGCGATTATCTCAAATCTAAGATACCCATAGAAAAAAATTTATCATTAGAGCAAACAACAATGTATTTAAATGTGAGAAGCAAGAGCAAATCACTATGCCACTTGGGGTGGTCGCCAAAGAATGAAGAACCATTATAAGTAGAATTCGATCTAGAAGCGATACAAACTGTTACTATGGTGAAGTTGATGCAGCCATAACCCTAAATAAAATTCAATGGGAGGTACCACACTTAACACTTATTGATGCTGCGAAAATTAATTTGTTTGAGAAAATCAATAAAAATTCCATTATTACTGTTCTTTTTCGTCAATGGGGGTTATATGAATTGCCTGCTTTAAAACAAAGAATCTCAGACATATGGCCAATAAAAACGTCAACGCAACTGGAAAGACCACCTTGGATAATTGTTGCATTCCAACAAGGTACACAAAGTCGGCAAGGATCAGAATTCTGAGTATTATCCATATGAACTTCAGTGCTAACCAATACATACCTCCCTATTACAATTTTTTGAAATTCCGACGTGATTACTATTGTGAAGATGATAAAGACGCATTATTCAACGATTCCGAATTCAAATCATGTCCAGTATTTGTAATGGACTGCTCTAAACAAAATAAATTCTTAAAAAACTCAACAGTATACATAAAATTGTAAATAGAATCTCTAACACTTTTCGATAATGGAATCGTTGTATATGGTCTCATTCTCCATGACTCTATTGTGCAGTACAGCCCACTCACTGGAGAAGTGAAAAAATTATAATTATTGTAATATACACTACAGTCTAGTATATAAATAAAAATGTAATTATTCGCTTAGTTTTATTTCATCCACCACCAAAAATGAAAGTAGTTGCTCAGAAACAAAAACTTTCAATTCAAGATCACGACCTAGATGAAAAGTTTAGTACTCCAAAACATGGTGATTTACTTCCTAATAGTATACGTGGTATTATACGCAGTCCCTCCAACTGCGGCAAAACAAACACGATGATCAGTCTGATTACTGAGAAAAATGGTTTGAAATTTAAACATGTATACGTATACTCTAAGTCATTGAATCCAAACAAGTACAAACTTTTACAGGAAATTTTACTTTCAATGAAGGATATAAGTTACTCTAACTTCAGTGATAATCAAGATATGATTGAACATAATTATGCAAAATCAAACTCTATTTTTATCTTCAATGATATCGCTTGTGAAAAGCAAAATAACATAAGGGTAGGTTTGATGATATTGGCTGTTTTATTTGGGTCAAACTTACAGTAAAATTTCAAAGCAATTAATTCGTGATAATGCAAATACAATTATATTATTTGAGCAAGTCTAATTGAACCTAAACATATGTATGAGGATCATATAAGTCCCGACATAAGGATAAATTATTTCGGGACATGTGCTGGGTAGATACGTTTGGTTTCATGGTCATAAACAAGGATGCTGAAATTAATAATGGTCGCTATAGGAAAAGGTTTGATGAATATATAATACCTTAAACTGCATTCAGTATTTTAGTAGTTACTGATCCGTTTAGGTATTAACTGCTATCTGTTCAGTGTAAACAGCTATCTGTTAGGGGTAAACCGGTACCTGTCCAGTAAACCTGTTTTGTTACAATAGATAACAAGGAGATGATATTAAAGAAAAAATTATTCAGGTTTGTAAAATAATACAGCAGAAATATAACAGTATCAAAGCTCCTCGCATTGATAATGAAAGATCATATGAAAGTACTTATACGCCCTTAAGAGGGCGTCTAATAGTAAATAAAATCGATTCAGATAAAAAATTAAAACACCTAAAAAGGGGCCCATTGACATTAAATCCAAAAAACCACCCCTATTCATATTTCCAAGAAAGCACGCTACTACCCCCACTAGCCCGCTAGTTCAAGTTCAAAGGACACCAGGCTTCACTCCATCAGGTGATTCAAGAAAGGGTGCTACTAGCCCGCTAGCTTAGCTATCGTTTGTTCAAAGAAATCCTCCTCCTTCTGTCATGGGAGAGATTAATACTGAGGATGAAGAAGATGAAGAAGAGCATCTTAGTATCACAGATGATTTTGCTACCCGTAATGAACCCATCTCAAAAGAATTTCTCGAGCATTACCTTGTATATACGTTGAACGTATTATGGGGGATCCTGAAGGTGTTATTGATCATATTTATGGAATCCACACTACACCAAAACAGATAAATGGGCAATTGGTAATACTCCCTTTACAATTAAAAGAAACGATATGATTATTAAAGGCGTCACGTGTAAAGGGACTCCAGGTTTATACGATCTGCTTATTATGAATGGAGACGATTTAAATCTAGTAAATTCAAAAGAAAAAACTATAGAAGTATTTTAGAAGCTAGGAACGTCGCAAGACGAGATTATGGTGTACGTGGATAAATTCGAGGAATCCGCTGCAAAAAGTACACACAAATAATCAAACCCTTGCTTTCATCATCACCGCCCACAACCAAGGGAGGTGGAGCCATGTTTTTTAAGGAATTAACAAACAGGCCGATTGAATATAACTATTGGAATTATGTACATAAACTATTCACGATCTAGATGTGTGGTGGGCGGAAAAAATTGGCGGAAAACACAGGTGTCATAAATAACATAATATCGATTATAGAACTATATGAGGATGGATACATTGAAAAACCAAATAGCCGTTTTTTAAAAAGTATAAATGAGTATGAATTGATGTCGACATATAACTAAAATGCCCCTTGACAAATTTGGACGTTCAGATGTTCAGTATCATTTCAAAAAATTAATGATATGGAGAATAGGAGACTCAGCAATGTTGCCAATCCCATAGATCCTTAAGATGTCATCACTAAGCAATACTATTTATCAACAAGGTTCAATTTGGATGGAAACCGTTTGACACAGTTGGCGGACCCGGATGAAGATGGTGATGCTATAAGTAAAGGATACCTTGATTTTTGTCTACAAGTTGTTCAGAAGGCTTTTAATGCAAACTCAAACGCTTATCTAGAGTTGGAGCAGAAACTATATCAACTTAAATTGTGGAAAATTAGTACCATGGCCAAATTACAACTCATCAACGAACTGCACAAACCTGCAAGAAAAAATTTTAAACGAAGGCGAACAATAATTAAAGGTTTTGATAAGGGGTGTAAGTATATATTACTGGTTATCGACTGTTTTTAGAAATACTTGTGGACCAAAGAGTTAAAAACGAAAACGGGCATTGAAATTACCAAGACCATGCAAACAATCTTCAAAAAGGGTCAGAAACCTAAAAATTTGCAAACAGATGCAGGAAAAGAATTCTAAATTGAACATTTTACTAAACTAATGCAGCGTTATGGAGTCAATCATTACTCAGCCTATAAAAAGGCAGCCATTGTGGAACCATTAAGTGTGCTCTATATAAGACGTTCAGCTTACAAGGTAAATGGATTGATACCATTGATACCGTAACGATGGATTATAACAATCGTAAGCATAGAACTACCGGAATGAAGCCTAAAAATGTTGGTAACCATACAAACCTAGAGGCTTACACTCACATAAAAACATTCGATAGGAATCGATATTGTGTGGGTGACAGTACGAATCAGTAAATTTAAAAGTATTTTTGCCAAGGGATACACACCCAAATCGTCTAGGGAACTACTTAAGATTGTGAAGGTTCGCATTACTAACCCCACTACGTACATGAAAGGAACACTTGTACTGGTAGGGTTTTATGAACACGAATTATAGAAAACAAAGTATCATTATGTGTACCTGGTGGAAAGAGTGTTTCGCTCCAAGAATAATAAGTTATTCGTAAAGTGGTGGGGATGAAAGGTCATGGATCAATAAAGACGATATAGTTTTATAAGTAGACATTTAACTTATAATTTGTGAAATAAATTACTTATATAATCTTAGCAATAGATTTAACAAAGAATGTAGCTTTTACATGAAATAAAACACAAAAAATATTATAATGGTATTTTATTTTGGTACATTCAGTACACAAAACTTTTCCGCCAAACTATTATGATTGCCAAGGTGAAAGTTGGTAATTCCGTCACGTATTTACTCCAAGCTAAAGCGATACTAGGTCAATTTTACGATGGAGAACTACAGAAAACAGCTAATCTGGATATATTGCACGTTGAGAAGGTATTACGGCGTAAGGAGGACTCACCATATGTAATATATACATATATATATATATATATATATATATATATATATATATATATAATAAATAATTTCTTAATCTAAGTCGATGATATAATTAGTAATTTCTTAACCTAAATCCGTAGTAGCCGGGATATTGCAATGTCCCCAAGGCATCGGTACCATTAGGTAATAAATATCTCTTATCATCCCGATTGTTAAGGGCGACCTTACGCTGTTCTGTACTATGAACATCGTAAATTTTTGATAAGATGCTGGTTTGTGTGACGCATGTGATATCGCCGCTTCTTACGGCATTTTAAATAATCATTAAAACTATCATAAGTTTTGATACGAAAGAACAAGTTCAAAAGTAAATACGTAATTAAAAATTATTATCATTATAACTAATCCTATCGTTAACAACATAAACCCTAACACCTTTTAACTTCCTTATCTCATAATCCTTAATCCTAAAGCTATACATTTTAGAGGCCAAAGTGATTATTCTACCACTCATTTCATCTTTCCTCACGTCCGTGTGTGCGTGTGTGCGTGGGTGCGTTTGTGCGTGTGTGCGTGGTCCGTGCGTGCGTGTGTGCGTGTGTGCGTATGTGCGTGTGTGCATGTGTACGTGTGTGCGTGTGTGCGTGTGTCCGTGTGTGCGTGTGCGCGTGTGTGCGTGTGTGCGTGTGTGCGCGTGTGCGTGTGCGTGTGTGCGTGTGTGCGTGTGTCCGTGTGTACGTGTGTGCTTGTGTGCGTGTGGGAATGTGCGTGGTGCGTGTGTGCGTACGTACGTGCTTGCGTGTGTGTGTGTGTGTGTGTGGTGTGTGTGTGCGTGTGCGTGTGCGTGTGCGTGTGTGTGCGTGTGTGCGTTGTGCGTGTGTGCGTGTGTGTGTGCGTGCGTGAGTGGTATAATTTTAACCGTAGAGTTAATTGCTATAATTTGTTAAATTTATACTTTAATTTACTGTACTCAGTAATATATAATACGGTCTGCAAGTAACGAATGTGTTAATGTCTTCCATTATAAATGAATATATAAAAATCCTTAAATACGTCAATTGCTATTTTTAAGCAATCGATGTTTGATGTAAATAGTTAATCCCTGCATCATTTGTTATGGAATATTTTAATTTACATTATTGGTCGTGTGATATTGCCACCCAGTTATGTACTTGTAAGCTTTGGTATAGTATGCCTATTTAATACCGACTCTAAACTGCTAAGAAAAGTCTGGAGAAAAAAATTTAAAAAACCATACATTGTCTGCAATATAACACTGAAAGATTTTCTTACAGACATAGATTTTTTGAAAGTACAGTTTTCACTTGAATATTACTATTCATAAACAAGTTTTAGGAATGCCAATGAGTAGTAAAATATCACCAGAGGTTTTCTAGATATGTGAGCCTTTTCCAGAAATAATCTCTTGTGTAAATGTTTTTTTCTATCAATTATTGTTATATTTTCATAGTTAATACGATGGTCTTTTTTCCAGATATGTTTAGCCAAAATGCGTGATTTACTGTTTTTACGTTGCTTTTATGAGGTATAAGTCTGTCCTCAAGACGTCTGCCCTACATAAACACTATCACTATCGCGGCAGGGAATTGAATAAACAATGTCAGAAAGCAAGGTATTTCTGGTAGAGCGTTTTAACCTAGAGAACTATTTTCGGACAGTTAAAATGTAATTATGTGAAATCATTACATTGTTTACCATATTACCAATGAGAATTTTATTAACTTTTTTTAGAGATACCTGCAATATACAAAAGTGAATGGAAACGTTTTAAATTTACAAAATCTTGAATTGGACAATTAATGTTTATTGGAGCGCTATTCAGAAGTACATTGATTAGCTTTACAGAGTAGTTATTTTCTAAAATAAAATGATTTTTAATTTATTCAGATTAACTTTCCAAAAATTGGGATGGCTGAGTTTTAAAGCTCTGTTCTTCATTCCAATAATTAAATTATGTTTTTGATAGTAATTATATGACCAGTAATTTAATAACCTACAGGAGGTCTGCGGTTTCATGTACCATGTAGTAATTATCCGATTTTAATTTGTTCTAATTAAAAGTATGTCGAGGAATAAATAGTATGCCATTGTTATTTTCTTGTTCTACTGTAAACTTAACATACTGATCCTAAGAGTTTGAAGCATTAATTATCTGGCTTTTCCCTCCTGGAATTGCTACTATTACGTCATCACCATATTTTTTTTTAAAAATAACCTCAAAAGAAAGTTTTGATTTTTTATATATTCAATTATAATGGAAAAATAAATACATTCATTTGCAGACCGCATTATGTATTACTGAGAACAGTAAATTAAAGTATAAGTTAACAAATTGTAGCAATTAACTATACGGTTAAAATTATAGCATGTATTGATTAAGGAATCCGTCAATTAAATAAAAAATTTAATAATTCATTATGATAACATAAATATTTCAAAAAAATCAGTATACTAATTACATAATACAATAAACGTTAGAATTCAATCTGACATTTGGTGAAGGGGTACATAAATGAAAAAGTAAAAGATCACACCCACGCACGCCTGCACAAACGCACACACGCACGCACGCACGCGCCCATCCACGCACCCACACACACACGCACACACGCACACGCACACGCACACACACACACACACACAACACACACACACACACACACACACACACACACACACACACACACACACACACTGACAGACAGACAGACAGACAAACAGACAGACAGACGGACAGACGGACAGGCAGACGACAGACAGACAGACAGACAGACAGACAGACAGACAGACAGACAGACAGACAGACAGGCAGACAGGCAGACAGGCAGACACACGAACGCGAACGCGGACGCGGGTGCGGACATGGTCACGGAAACAAGCGCGAGCGCGAGCACGAACACACACCCACACCACGCACCCACCCACCCAACCAACCAGCCACACACACTCACACACACACACACAGGAACACACACCCATCCACCCAACCAACCAACCAACCAACCAACCATCCAACCAACCAACCAACCAACCAACCAACCAACCAACCAACCAACCAACCAAGCAACTAAGCAACCAACCAACCAACCAGTCAACCAGCCAACCAACCAACTAACCCCCTCCCCCCACACACACACCCACGCACGCACGCACGCACTCACTTACGCACGCACCCACGCACACACGCCCGCACGCACACACGCCCGCACGCACGCACGCACGCACGCACGCGCACACACACTCACGCACACATGCACACACACACACACACACACACACACACACACGTACACCTCCTTTAGACACACGCACATGACTGAACGCACGCACGGATGTACACGTGCGTACGTAACACACTAGCCTACTTGTGTGGTTTGTCGATTGGGACAAACTTAATTGTAACGTATCTTTGGTTATTTTACTTGTTGTGTACTTATACTATCTTCATAATATACATTTTGCCAAACATGATGTGCAACGATTTTCACAGTTCGCTCGTTGCATTTTGTAAAATAAGCTATACTTACAATTTTTATTAATAGAGGCTCACTTACTTGTTCCATACACGTTTCAACTCTAGACCATCTTCTTTTCAGCCCTATTTATAACTCTTTCTTTACAGTCAGATTTTTAACCCTTAATATAAATCATCTTATTTTGTGTCTCTAGCTTTTAACACCTAATTTCAGCCAAATCCTCTCATATTTGTTTTTTAGTTAATATTAAAGTTCCAACGTTCCTCTAAGCCTACGTGACCCCTGTTTAATACTAGCTTCTTTGGTTTTGATTGGAGTCCCACCTTTTTTATATCCTCACGTAACCTTTTCTGACGTTATTTGGTTGTTTCCTTGCGTATTAATCAGCTTGTTTAGTTTATTAAGTTTGTGGTGCTTGGTTGTTTGTGTCATTATGCGCCTGAGTATTTGTGTTGTGTGTTTGTCGGTTTGTGTCTTTTGTGTCTACGTGTGTGCGTGTTAATTATTGTCATGTTCGTGAGTTTGCATGCTTTTTTTTTATGACTGTGGACCTGAACAGGCTAAATAAGGCCTATCGTGCTAAAGCACTCAGGAACACTTAGGAGGATGGATAGAGGGATAATGAATTGCCAATAGATGCCTATGAACAGCTACCTTAAATTTTCTCATATCATAAGTGAGAGGAAAACACGAACTAGGGAGATCATTCCAGAGTTTAGAAGCCGTGTAGAAAAATGTGGATTGCGCCCGTTTGGTACGACAAGTGGAGATTTGTACTGCATACTGATGATGTGAATGAGCGAACCAAGTGTTTCTCGCAAAGATAGCCGGAGATGGTATCAAAGAATGTAATTCACCAGCACAATAGCCGTTGTAATAACGATAATACAAAGAAAGAACTGAAACCATCCTTCTATGCTCAAGGGACTGTATGTGAGAAGTTAAGGACGGGTCATTTATAAGCCTAATCGCTCTCTTTTGAATACGATCAACGATATCGAGAGCGTATTGGGGAGCACTAACCCAAAGGTGAGAATTATATTCCAGATGAGGCCGAATTTGGGCCTTATACAGCAGAAGGAGTTGTCGAGAGGTAAAGTACTGCTTAGATCTGTACAAAAAGCCTATTTTACGAGCAGCTGTGTTGGTAGCTGACAGAAGGTGGTCAACCCATGAGAGATTTGAAGATACAGTCATACCCAACAGAGTAATAGAATCTGAAAACTTAAGAACTGAGCCATCCATACTTACAACAGGAAATGATCGATCTTTTTTGGCGGACATAAGGCAACACTGAGTTTTGTTAGCATTAAATTTAACTAGATTATTGCTTCCCCATTCGAGAATACGTTGAATGTCTTTGTTGATTGAATTTGCCATTTCAGCTTTAATTTCTTGATTTGACATAGAAGGTGGATTATCACTATGAGTAGACTGAGATGAAGTACAGTGAAGAGTGCTATCGTCAGCAAAGCAATGGAAGGGGTTAGTTGTTGAAGAAATAAGGTCGTTTATGTACAGCAGAAAAAGTGTAGGCGCTATAACGGATCCCTGTGGTACGCCCGCGTTAATGCTAACTTCTTTTGAAAAAAAGCCATCAACTACGACACGTATTCGTCTTTTATCAAGGAAACTAGAAACCCAGTTGATGAGCGTATCATTTAACCCAAACGAGGTGAGTTTGACAAGTAAACACTTATACCAAACTTGGTAAAAATGCCTTTGAGATATCTAAAGCGACTACAACTGTTTCACCGGACTGCTCTACTGTATTGTTCCAAACTTGGGTCACATATGAAAGAAGATCGCCTGTTGAACGACTTTGCCTAAACCCATATTGGTGGTCACTAAGGAGTTTGTTAGTTTCAAGGAACGTGAGCAGTTGCTGATTGATGACTTTTTCCATGATTTTAGACAAAATGGTAGTGATGGCAATTGGTCTGTAATTTGAGGGATCGGTCTTATCACCTTTTTTGGGAATAGGTTGAACATTTGCTAACTTCCATGATGAAGGGAATTTCAGAAGATATAGAGATCGTATAGAGCTTAGATAGGACTGGTACTAGTTCGGGGGAGCATTTCTTTAAGACAATAGCTGGGATACCGTCTGGGCCAGTCGCCTTATTGAGATCAAGCCTACTGATGATCGATTCCAAGAGCTTGTACCGAAAATGAATTGGTTTCATAACGTATGAAGAAGAGTTGACTAGGGGCACATCTTTTCCAGAATCATTGAGATACGAGTTTGATGCAAACAAATCCACAAAAACGTTGGCTTTGTCTGCAGAATCAGCAACTACCGATCCGTCAATAGATGTCAGGGGGGAAAATGAAGATGTTCGAAAGTTTTTACTAATGGCTTTTGCTAAAGACCAAAATTTACGACTGCCTAAAGGAGATGTAGCTAGTTCATTGCATTTTCGTTGTTCGAACAACTTTTTAGTTTTAGTGATGACACTTTTGCAGATATATATGATTGAGGGTTTTGTGCATTTGTTGAAAATTTGCTTGTTTGCTAAATACTTTGCCTTTCTCCTAGCCTTTAAATTGTTGTAAGGTGTACTCGGTGTGTTTTTTTGGTTTCATGTGTTTGCGGTTTTTGTGTGCACGGGCATTGATTGTAGAGTTTGCATGTTTGTATGTTTACTTATTTTCCAGTTTCTTAGATTCCGTAAATGGGTATACTATGGGGATTCTGGGCCACTTTTTCACTTACTACTTACTAAATTTGGCCTGCATCAGAATCTTATAAAAATTATTAAATCAGAAGGTCAAGGTTATCACATTGCTTACATTCAAGTGAACGATTTTTCAAGGTCAAAGTCATTGTACACATTGCCTGCATCAAAGTATTAGAATATCTAAATTTGCCCTGCATCAAGTCATAAAAATTGTTAAATTAGGTAAAGATCATCGTACATATTTCCTGCGTCTAAGTACATGGTTTTCAAGATCAAAGTCAGTGTACACATTACCAATGTCAAAGTATATGCTTCAAGGTCAAAGTCATTGAAGCTCTCATACACATTCGCCGCGTCCAAGTCAAAGAATTTGAAGGCCACAGATATGCTAGAGGGTTCTGGACCACTCTGAAGTTAGTCAAGGTCAAATCTCGTACACATTTCCCGCATAAAAGAATTTTCAAGGTCAAGGTCATTGAAGCGCACGCACACACTGCCTATATCAAAGTATATTCTTCAAATAGCTAGGCGGATGCTAGACCACTCTTCCACTATACTTTGTCTGTGAGTGTTTTTGTCAAGACCATCATGCACATTGCTTACGTATGTTCCTCAAAGTCACGCTGTTCAAGCAACGCTTGGCTGAGCTAACGTGTTAATTCTTGTAAATCAATTCTCAAGGTCAGGGGTATTAAATACACTTTCCAAGGTGTGAGGGATTCTACCTTTCAATGTCACCCAAGCAATTCTTGGCTGGATCAAGACATTAATTCTTAGAAATCAATTCTCAAGGTCGGGGGTATCACAAAGATTGTCGTTGTCTATGCTCAAATGTGGGTCAATGTTCTTGTATTGGCTAAATTGTAATAAAAGGATTATGCTTACTGTATGTGGATTCATAATACTACAGTCCTAAATCACCGGAATGAGGTAGTTTTCCTAAGAATCGGATCCGTTTCCCAAATACAGATAACCGTTTCCCAAATACAGATAATGCTGCACCGACGTTTGCTCGTAGATCCGTTCCGCCGACGCTACCGAATAAAGTGAATACTGACCAGAAGTACGACCGCGCGCCTGCCGCTCTTAAACCCCTTACCTATTTCCGCCGATCTGTCAACCTCCGCGTTGGTTCATCTCGGACGTCGTGCATCATTTATCGAGATACTCCGCAGCCGTTCCCTGAGAATTTTCTTCATATAACCGAGCTGCTGGTTGATATACTCTAAAGTTAACAGCACGTAAGTTTTATTGTACCACATTACATAATACAAAAAACTAGCCGATGTTACGACTGGCTTAGATCCCAAAGTTATCACAAACAAACATTACGTAATACAGAAATCGGATGGTGTAAAAGGAAAGGAAACAGCCACGTGTTTCATTCCCTCGCCAAGGAGGAGGGCGGACTGCTCGAGCTTTCTGAGCTCCTTCAGCCACAATCATAAATTCCCAGCATACATACATACATTACGTATATATGCATGGTGGGATTAAGGATGGGTGTGGTCAGGATAAGATCGGAAGGAATTGAGTTAGGGTTCTGAGGGGGAAATACTACCCCAGCATTCGTCTAAGTAGCCGTACATGGTGTGCATTTACACAGTGACCATGCCGCTACATGCGTATGCGGAAAACTCCCTGAAAAAGCATTTTTCCAAGGTAGACGGTAACGGCAATCGAACCCATTACCACTCGAATGCTAAACAGGTCGTGTCACCACTACGTTACCAGCTCGGTGTAGCATTAAAAACTGATATCTAGCAAAATTTGTTATTGGTTTATACATTTTCCAGAAGAATTGTTAATTACTAAAGGGAAAATTATCTAACATGAAAAATGGGTATTTCAGTCATGAAATTTTTTAAGAGTCGCGAAAGTAAGGTTACCTTTGTAGTAATCAAGTAAGAACTAGACATGTAATAATTATATTCATTCTTATACGAAATTATATCAAGACATAACACAGTAACATGGTAAGTTTGATAAAATTACCGAAATATAAATTCAATGTTCAATAAAAGTTTCAACTAAATTAATTAATCAAATTCTTTATCTGTATCACTAGCCTCATCAGCTAAAATGGGATCTGAAAGTAAGTTTATAGCTTCCGTGCATAACCTCTTTTGGGGATATGAAATTTTGAAATTTTGGATCCGAACTTAACAATAACATGTTAAACAAATCTCGCATAATTGGTTTTTTTGAGATTTTTGTGGTGAGCCGAAGTCGAAAATTTCTGAAATCCTTATTGCACGATTAGAATGCTTGCTCTGGCAGCATACCTACTGGCATTATTGCCGATCTAAGAATTGCATGGCCATAAACAAAAATTTTGTGGAGGGAGCAGGAATATTGTGCCATGGATATATATGAACGTACAACTTTGCAGTATCCATAGCATATTCTTTAAATGCAGTAATATTTACTGTTGTTCATATAAATCAGTTCTTGGTTGCAAATCGATAGCTTTCTCCAATAAATTCATGTCTTTGGCACTAACTTAGTGTAACTACGGGTTTAGATCCCGAATTCATCACGCACAAAAATTACATAATACACAAATCGGACGGTGTAACTACGTGCTTTGATGCCCAGTAGTCATCTTTCATTTACTCCGGTGGAAAGAAAGGTCCTCGCCTTAATTCTACCACCTTCTGGGAGACCTCTTTACACAGCAGTAGACGGGTTACTCCCAGATTTTTATAAAGGGTCCTTCACTAAACATGTATTACACCTAAAACACCAATACGCCTAACACCAGGCAAAATTAGCTATAGAAATAAGCAACGCCCGCAACCTGGAAATAATATCAATACCAGACGCCGCATTTTTAGAGATCACCCGAGTGATCTTCCAGCTATAAAAGACAAAACCGTTGTGCGTTTACGTAATTAATTGCAACAAACGTGCTCAAACGTCTCGCGAACTGATTACAATTCATTAGATGTCCACGGAACGTGACTCCTAATAATATTTATTAATAAAGAAATCCGGTGAGATAATCGTATCTGTATAGCGAATCAGTTTCACGCACCTGAAATAATAATATTAGTTACTTTTCTTTTAATCACTTAACATAGATCTGGTGGAAATAGTAAAGTTTACGTATTAAACGCGAAACCGAATGAATGCAGAGACACTTTCATATTGTATTTTAGTTTAACATCCAATATTAAAAAGTATTCTCTGATTATTAAAATAAATATTTCGTACGTATTAAACGCTCAATCGAATTAATACAGAAGGCAAACGCTTCTTAAATCAAGATAATTATTCTTTTAAGTTGATATTTTTTACGATATTAATTAAATAAGTCTTCAATCAATCAACCAGAATCCGGTACGCCTGTAGTTTGTTCATTTAAATATCACAAACCATAGTAAGTTACATTTTATATTACAAATATAAGAATGCATGTAAAGGAATACACCTATTCAGTCTGAAAGTAAAACCATATTTCACAATAGTCATGCGCACCAATGTCACTTTAAATTATTGATTACTTTGAAACTGACCTTCTCACAAACACAAGCGCGATCATTGCCCTGTCCTCGACTTATGTAATACTGTTAAAATTCCAAAACGGCTCCGTTTACAAGGCAGGCCTAAGAGTTCGTCATACATTATAAAGTCATCATTGTAAGAAATTTTTTTGTTATAACGCGAGTACCCAATAGAAATAAGTGTAATATTAATTCCAAATTTCCCCAGAAACGTCTCCGGATCGAGTGAGCCGTCCACCTGCCGTCCAAGGGCGTCCATCTAAAGCGGGCGTCCCAAGGAAAGTTTATTTATATTATATTAGTGTACATATTTTAGTTTCTTTTTCACTTTATCGTAGTCTTAAGTCATATATTTAGCGCTGCAAGAAATAGGTAACATACGTTCAAACCATTATATTAGAATCATTTAGTGTGAACAGAGTTTAGCCAAAACTATCTAAACGAACCCAACCTCGTCTTGTTAGGATAAGACCCGAGTGAGATAGACTGAGGCAAATTAAAATAAACAATTTTAATTATTGTAAGCAAAGTGGCTTACAAACGAGCTGCAGCTTGAGCAGTCGGTACCACCATGAAAGAGTAGAGAAAATTTGGGATGGGGAGTAAACGTCAGTCCAAGAAGAAGAATGATGGAAATTTATTGCACGTACGAAAACAATACCTAAAAAATGAATGCTAACGGAGATATCACAGACACAATAAAGTCAGCGCTTTCAACAGCAAAACGTGTGGTAAAAGGTTTAGGAGGAAAGAAAAACATTAAAGTTTCTAGAGTAATTCCCTTACCTAAACAAGGAGGGGTTTTACCATTTCTTATTCCGTTATTCGTAGGCTTATCGGCAATCGGTGCTTTAGCTGGCGGCGCATCGGGAATTGCTAAAGCAATCAATGACGCAAAAAATTCCAAAAACTTGCAAGAAGAGACATGGCGCTATAATCACATGATGGAATCGATCGCTATATGCTCCAGCAGCGCAATTTATCTAAAACCATACAAATCTGGTGGTGGTGGCGCGTTATACTTAAAACCGTTTCCAAAAAACTGAATAGATTACCCGAAAAACAGATATAGATCTAAGAAATACACAAAAAATGTACCCTACTTTAGGGGAATTTTTATGAGAGATAGCATGCCTAAATTACCATGGAAAAATGAATCTGGAATCATTAACTAGTAAAAGTGGACCGGGTACACAATGGGTTTGCTACAAAAAGCATGGAAAAAAGGTATGGTACTACGATAGTTTCGGTAATCTTCGACCACAAATCGAAGTGATTAACTACTTACGGGGATGTAAAATTTATTATAATTATAATCAAGATCAGGAATTTAATACCATTATTTGCGGGCACTTATGCCTACAATTTCTACATAAATAATTGTTACAACCTCAAATTTTCTGTTATGTCAATAACATTCAGTTTAGAAGGTGTTGGTAACATAGCTAGCTACAACTTCTATCCGCCGATAGAGCTAGATTTGGAGAAGAAATATGTTATTGGATTGGTGGGATTTTACGGCTGCAACAGCATTAGAAACATTTATACGGGCAACGATAGATTTTATTTAAGAACAAATTCATCTCATTTGCATGTGATTAATATTCCACACCGTGCGTATCAGTTAGATGTAATTAGTGATTATCTGAAATCTAAGATACCCACAGAAAAATTTTTTATTAAGGCAAATTACAATACACTTAAGCGTGAGATAAACAGTTCATTTGAGATCGATGTTACTAATGAGAATAGCATTGATCGCATGATAGGTTTTGAGCCTAAGATATTGGAAGCAAATATTTTACACGTCTGCGTTAGACATCCAAATAGTTAGACACACTAATCTTCACGTGGAGTGCAACATTATAAAAGGGTCTTATCTAAACGGGAAACCTGAAAAAGTAATATATGAAATTGACGTTTCAGTCCCACCGGGTTATCGTCTGGATAAAACTCCAAGATATACTAAATATTTAGAAGTAAACACCGACATAATAAGTAATATAACAGTTAAATTGGCAAATCAAAAGGGAGAATTAATGGACTTTAGTGAAAGTAAACCATTCACAGTACGCTTAAAACTAAAAGAACATGGGTCTGCGAATTAATCATAGGACAATTCCATCTTCGTACAAAAGGCTTCATCCCTATCATCAACCCTCCTTGCGGTTAACATCTGGTGAGAAATACTTTTTAACATCAATTGGATTAAAAATTCTCAGTGACAATGGTCGGATCATGCTTCAAAACGTACATTTTGATGAAATAAGATATTCACCTGAAATATGTAGTAATAGAAATAAATTTGTAAGTAAGAAACCTTGAAAGTGTATGAATAAAGTTTAATTATGTAATGTCTATCTCTTTTGCACGCTCACACACACACACACACACACACACACACACACACACACACACACACACACACACACACACAACACACACACACATACACACACACACACACACACACACACACACACACACACACACACACACACACACACACACACATCGTCAGCTGAAAGGTACTGAACTAAATTGTATCACTTTCTCAGTCCTCGCAAAATCTTGAATATGTATGTTATTCATTAATAAATACAAAGATATATAATGAAGGAAAAGGAAAAGATTTAACTATACATAATTCTCTAACATACAATGAATTTTGCTTGATATAAAACAATGCATTTGCATTCTGAAAAGTTTGTAGGATTTTAAAAAATGTAATGTGATATATGATATATATATATATATATATATATATATATATATATATATATATATATATGTGTGTGTGTGTGTATTGAGATGGTTATAAATTACATTAGTATAGCTATGTAATTCGTAATTCACATAGCAAGTAATTTCATTAATTTGTACAAATGGTACATTTCGTTATATATAATATTAGGTAGGGATGATTAAACAACATTGAGAGGGATGTAAATTTATATAATTTATAATAAAATGTTAAAATAATAATATTCGACAACATATTACACGTAAGTATGAGTTATGTTAGTTATCGTAATGCATTAAATCAAGTTCAATTTTAGTTAGTAGGTTTATTTAAGCATAATGTTCCCTAAAGACATGAGGTACAGGCTGTACATAACAAATATGATGTTAAAAACTAGGATTAGGCATATATCAATGTCACAATTTCAATGTACGCAGCCAAGAATTATGAAAACGTTCGTGTTAGTGCGAAGAACGAATATAAGTGCTAATATTACAAAAAAACAGAATAAATACATTGCTAATTAACTATAAAACATAAATAAGCCAGCAGTTCTGGAATTATTGTGATTAATTAACATGTACAGACATTAAATTAGTGATATGCAACAATTCTATACAAGTCTCAGAAGAACTTACAAACTTCTAAAAGTGTGAGAATAAATTAAAATTAGACGTGAATATTAAGAATATACACTTTCCCAAACATTTAAAGTGCTTAAAAGTGTAAAATTATACATTAAAAATTATTGTATTAATTTGAGGTTATGTTATTTCCTCGCATAAAAATTATGTAAAAGTTGTTATAAATTGGGACAATAAAAATAAATTATAAGAGGTAAAAATAGTAAAGTAGCCTCAATTTCAAGTCACAATTCACTATATTAGTGACCATATTTCCAAATTTAGTTTTTATGGGTGTATGAAAATTTCAGATAATTTTCCTGTCAAATTGGCCGTAGGCATGTAGAAGATGTGTATTTATATGTAGTAGCATCCCATATTCATGTGGAAATCAATTCCAGGCCTGTAAAATGCATAAAATTAGTTTAAAATCAATAAATCAATGTAAAAATCAACTTGGTTAATAATTGGAGGATTTACTTCGTGTAAGGACTTATATTAAAGTAAAAATTGTGAGGATTCCGAAAATGTTGTTAGTTTTAAGATAGGTTTAAGTTATTAAATTGTAATTTAGGAAAAGATTTAGCCAATCAGAATTGAGGAAAGATTGGATGTAATTGTTGATAACAATCGAAGAATTTGGTTTCTAACGATTTGCTATAAATAGAAGTGCTGAAGGATTAGTAGCTCTCTCAGTTTTTCTCTGTTCCAACAACTTGCTAACCAAGGTGTTGCCAATTTTTTCCTTGAAATTATTTTAAACAAAATAACGTCACTTTCGATAAAAGTCAAGTGCGGTTTTAGTATCGGCAGTGTTAAAACAAGTGATATTCATTTGTCAGTAAATAATAAATTAAGGTTAGTTTACCTTTTAAATAAAAATTCGGTTGTTATCGACAGCGAGTTGAAAATATTTCCGGAAATTCGACATTGTTTTTAAGTTTGTTTGCGTTTACGTTTGTTATGGATATTGTTATTTGTGTTTTCTTCGTGTTTCTATTATTATACATTTTATTTATTGGAAGCGTGTTTAATTTAAATAACCTTCAAACTATTGATGCATTTCAAAATTTATTTTGAAATAAAAATAATAAGTGTGATGATCCTCAAAATAAAGATTTATCAATATGAAGAAAAATTAGTGAAACTTACTTAAACGTATAAGCATTAAGATAGAAGCAAATTTGGATGTTCAAGAAGCAGATTGGATTTCGAAGGAACTGTTTTCTACGGTCAACTACAACAGCGGGAAGAAGATAAGGAGGCCATTCTTATGTGAGTGTTACACCTTTATGTACGTTATTGTTGACATTGATATTTTCTTTGGTGTGTTCATGATTTCCATATTTTGTAATAAACAGGATGTGCGACAACTTGTATGCATGTCCAAAGGGAACATTAATTGAGCTAAAATTAAATGATTATTAGAATATTTACTAAATTTAAACATATTGGTACTTACATGTATATGGCGTATTTTCTTTTTACTTTTAATGAAAGGTCACATGAATGCGTATTCATAGCGCATGCTCAATTATACATTTGAAGATTTTTTGTTATGTACAGGGAGTTGCACATATATCGATGCAAATTAAAATTTATAATTCTATTTCTTTAAATAATTTGGATATAATAAAATATAAATGGGCGATAACTCAATGTGTATTAATCACATTACCTATAGTTATAGATATTCAAAATCGTAGTATAAATCAACAAAATAATTATTTACTTTATCACATAAATTTAAAGTCTCTTCTAAATTTTGAATCCTATCCCCTTTGATGAGTCTTTACATCCGATTGTTTAAAGTTAGTTGGGTATAATAAATATAAATATTAATATAAATTAAATATTAATAATTAAAGTAGATAACAGTTCAATATATATATATATATATATATATATATATATATATATATATATATATATATAGTAGAGGTTAATTATGTTTTAAAATTTAGTAATTAAGCTTCCCAAAACTACATGGCATAATTAGTAATATAACAATTAATTTGAAGGATGGTGAAAGAGAACATAGGTTTGAGAATAATTTCATATAAAAGACATCATCCCTACAATTTTAATTAGTCATCAACCCTCATTGCGGTTAACATCTATAGAAACATCAATTGGTTTAACTATGACCGAATCATTAAACATCTTTCAAAACGTACATTTTGATGATGCTATAATTAAATCAAATATTCACACCTATCTTCCGTATGAATCTTCAGAGTATGGACCTTCCGAAGAAATGCGCATCTTAAGGATCTAATTACAGCTATTTACGATAGTCTTCTGTACACAGAAGGTAAGCTGAAAAAAGAAGAAGAACTTAACCAATAATTGCCCCAACTTTCTTTTCGAAGAAATTCGTTATGAGTTAGATGGTCAAAGAGTGGACGTTTGCCGAAATCCAGCATTCACATCTACACTTAAAGGATATATTTCTTATACGACAAGCAAGAGCAAAACACTAAGCCATTTGGGGTGGTGATCAAAGAATGAGGAACCATTACAAGTAGAATACGATGAGCAAAATGGTGAAAAATCCTTTACAGTATGCATACCATTGAACCACATATTTGGAATAATGGAGGATTATCGCCAAGTAATCGTGAATATGCGTCAAGAGCTGATTTCAATTCGATCTAGAAGAGATACAAACTGCTACTATGGTGACGTGGATGTGGAAATAACCCTAAATAAAATTAAATGGAAAGTACCATACTTAACACTTAGTGATGACGCGAAACTGGACTTGTTTGAAGGAATCAATAATATTATTACTGTTCCATTTCTTCAATGGGAGTTATATGAATTACCTACTTTAAAACAAGCAACCTCTGACATATGGCCAATAACAACGTCAACGCAACTGGAAAAACCACGTTGGATAATTGTTGCATTCCAACAAGGTAAAAGGTACACAAAGTCTGCAAGAGCCGGAAATTTTGATCACATTAACATCAGAAACCTTAAAGTACTGAATTCCGAGTATTGTCCCTATGAAGCAATGCATTTTAACTTCAGTGCTAACCCGACTATCATAATTTTTTGAAATTCCGATGTGACTACTATGGCGAAGATGATACAGATGCATTATTCAACTACTCCGGATTCAAATCATGTCCAGTATTTGTAATGGAGTGCTCTAAACAAAATGAGTCCTTAAAAAACTCAACAAATTGGAAACGGAATCTCTAACACCTTTCGATAGTGTAATCGTTGTCTATGGTCTTATTCTCCATGCCGCTATTGTGCAGTACAGCCCACTCACTGCAGAAATGAAGAAAATATAATATACACTCTGTATGTCCAGTATATAAATAAAATGTTGTAATTATTGGTTTAGTTTTATTTCATCCACCAAAGATCAAAGTAGTTGCACAGAAACAAAAACTTCCAATTCGAAATCATGATTTTGATGAATAGTCTGGTACTTCAGAACATGGTGATTTACTTCCTAATATGAAAATGTAAACTTTCACCATTATCACATATAATAAAATACTTATCTATTTTTTTAATGGTGTATTTTAAATTATATAATCTAAACGTTTCGATAACACTTAGATAACTGTAAGTGTTATCGAAACGTTCAGATTGTATAATTTAAAATACACCATTGAAAAATCCAAAAAAGATAAGTATTTTATTACTTCCTAATAGTATACGTGGCATTAGATCTGGTCCCTCCAATTGCGGCAAAACAAATACAATGATTAGTTTGCTTACTGAGAAAAATGGTTTGAAATTTAAACATACATGCACTCTAAGTTATTGAATCAAAACAAGTACACATTTTTACAGGAAATCCTATTTCCGACGAAGGATATAGGTTACTTTACGTTCAGTGATAATCAAGATGTGATTGAGCCTAATTGTGCAAAAGCAAACTCTATTTTTATCTTCCATGATATCGCTTGTGAAATGCAAAATAACAGGGCATATTTTTCTATGGCCAGGCATAACGATATTGACTGTTTCTATTTGGGTCAAACTTACAGTAAAATTCCAAAGCAACAATTAATTCATGACAATGCGAATCTAATTATATTATTTGAGCATGATGAATTAAACCTAAAACATGTGCATGAGGATCATATAAGCCCCACCATAAGCATGACATTGCTTCGGGATATGTGTTCAAAATGCTGGATAGATCCATTCGGTTGCATAGTCATAAATAAGGATGCTGAAGTCAATATTGGTCGCTACTGGAAAAGGTTTGATAAATATATAATACCTTAACTGCGCAGTTAGGTATTAACAGCTATCAGTTCAGAGTAAAGTGGAACCTGTCTTGCTACACCCTATATAATACCTTAAACTGCTTTCAGTGGTTTAGTAGTTACTCATCCGTTCAGGTATTAAGAACTATCTAATCAAACTCCCATTTTGCTACAATGGATAATAAGCAGATGATATTAAAACGAAAAATTATTCAGGTTCTTACAATAATACGGCAGAAATGTACCAGTCTTAAAACTGCCCACATTGATAATGAAAGAAGATTTGAAAGTACTTATAAACCTCTGATAGAACCCCTAACTGAAATAGTGAATAAAATCGATCCTGATAGAAAAACACCCAGAAAGAAATCCATTGACGTTAAAGCCAAAAAACCCACCTTAGTTCATATTTCGAAGAAAGCATGCTACTACTCCCACTAGCCCGCTAGCTCCAGACTTCCTTTCACCCACATTAAAGAAAGAGTGTTACTAGCTCCCTAGAGCAGCTTCCGTTTTTTCAAATAAATCCCCCTGGAGGCTCTCGTACACCATCTTTCCTAGACACATCTGTCGTAGGAGAAATTAATACCGAGGAAGAAGAAAAACCTATTAGTATCGCAGGTGATTCCCGTAATGAACCCATCTCAGAAGAATTTCTCGAGCAGTACCACAAATTACCTCGTATATACGTTGAACGTGTTATGACGAATCTAGAAGGTGCTATTTATTAATCACACTTATGGAGGCCACTATGCTACCAAAACAGACAAATGGACAGTTGGTAATACCCGCGTCATTTCCTGCAAGTCCTTACCCACTTCCTCATCCAGATGTTCTCCGACCGGTGAACTAGGGTTGCCCGCGCCCTAGATTCGCTATCCCAAAACTTCTTCCAACGGAGTATCTACATCTGCGTATCCGGTACGCGGATGAAGGTCGCCGTAATCCACCAACCCAATCCTTAACTCCTTCCTAAATGGATATCCTAGCAGGGACAATTAATGCCAGGAACGTTCGTCGGAAATGCCCCTTACGTAAACACTTTTTATACACACACACACACACACAATATACACATCCTTTCCATCACGGAAACAAAAATCACAAACAGATGCACACTTCATTTCAACACGTATCACACACTACGGAACTACCCTGTTAATTAAAAATTGCTTCCCATCCACTCCTTTTCAACTTCCTGCGCACCTACAGCATCTCGAATGCGTTGCAGCAGCGGTGCATTTTCCCACTACTATAGTATTTATCTGTTATTATAACCCGCCCGGCCACAACACTATCCGATGACCTCTTTATCTTTATCTCTCTATGTTAATTAAAAATTGCTTCTCATCCACTCCTTTTCAACTTCCTGCGCACCTACAGCATCTCGAATGCGTTGCAGCAGCGGTGCATTTTCCCACTACTATAGTATTTATCTGTTATTATAACCCCACCCGGCCACAACACTCTATCCGATGACCCCTTTATCAACGCCTCTAGCCTCCCTAATACAGTTATCCTAGGTAATTTCAATGCCCGCCACATCCAATTCGGTGACACCGAAACTATTGGCAACCGTAACAGGCTATCCTCCCCTCTGTTGCAGTTGCCGCCCTTGCGAATCGCCAACACACAGCCTACATACTTCGAACATTTAGGTGCCTCAATAGTAGATCATATCATAGTTTCCGAACCCATAGCTTACTATTTCGAATGCTTTCTAGACACCACGATCACATCAGATCACATACCCCTATTGGTCAAAACTTCATTTTTGAGCAGCTCCCTCTACACCTCCTCAATACTCAGTCATTAAAGATTTTTCGAAAGCAGACTGGAATGTGTTTTCCGAACATATCTCTAACAACCTTCCTACACCCAAACTTCCGTAATAACGTAAGCGGTCTCAGTCGCATTGAAAAACATCCTCTCCCAGTTAGACTACAGAAACGGGAAACTCTTATGACAACATTTTGATAGACTAACCAGAAGGAAAGTAATCCCTAAGTCCCACTTAACCGACCCACAGGGCAACCTAATTTCCTCCGAGCAAGGAAAGGCCGACTTCTTCGGACTTCTCCTTTAATCCATTTTTCGATCCCCAGAAGATCCCCAATTCGACACCCAGTTCTGTGCACTCCTAGAGAGTCGCCTTGAGGAATTCCGTACCCTTAACCTTCCCGACATCCAACTGGATAACGAGAATCCCTTCCAAGCCCCGATCACTCCCAACCAGGTTAACTTTAAAAAAACGAAATTCAGTCCTAGGCCATGATGGCCTAAATCGCAAAGCTCTCCGACACCTGCTCGAACCAGCCCTCCGATTACTCTCCGACATTTATAACAAATGTCTAACCCTATCCCATTTCCCGGCGGACTGGAAATCAGCCACCGCCGTCATGATACCAAAACCTCATTCCGACCTAACCACACCCTCCTCCTACAGACATTTCCCTCCTGAGCTGCATCGGATAATGCTTTGAGCAGATTCTATCCACGCGATTCAGAGGCTACCTTGAATTTAACGAAGTCCTTCCTAACAGCCAATTCAGCTTCCGTCCTAACCGAACGTGCTACGATCCCTTGCTGAAGCTGCTTACAGAGACTACCAGAGCATTCAATTACAAGCAACGTAAACTGCCTGTGTTTCTGGACATTCAGCAAGCATTTGACAGGGTCTGGTACGCCGGTCACCTACACAGGATCCGCAACCTTAACATACCCGATCCAAACTCCTACTCTCGTATCTGACTAATCCGACAGTTCAAGTTAAAGTAGGCAACACCTTCTCAGATCCGTTTCAACCTACAGCAGCCATACCGCAAGATTCAGCCTTCTGGGCGGTGAATCGGAACTGTGTAACGGCCTCCCGCCTCATGTCCAAAACCCTCAGGAACTTTTCTAACTGGGCGAACCGAGCGAGAGTCTCCGCCAATCCCACTAAAACCCAAGCAATCCTCTTCCGACATCCTGACTACACCGAAAATAACTTCCCAAAGCTTGCCGAAAGTAACGTTTCCCTCACCCTAAATCAAGAAACACTCCCACTCCAACGCGAATTCACCTACTTAGGAATCGTCTTCTCTAAAACCCTTGATGGGTTTCCCGATGTACGAAGAACACTTAACAGGATAACAAACCGAGCAAACCTACTAGGCGCGCTCCGGGGTAGAATCAGAGGTTGCCACCCCAAAATACTGCAACACACCTACAAAACGTACATCCGCCCTGTTATGGATTCCCGAGCACCCATATACACTAACATAAACCCTAATTATCTCTCCTTTATCGCTTCCTGTAAACTCCAAATATTCAGACGCATACCATGGAGGGACCCTAACGACCTCACAATACAACACGCAAACATACCACCCATCACACACAGAATACAAACATTGCAAAGGAAACTTTGCACACCAAAGAATTTTTGGCGCACAATCCCAACCAGAGGGATCCTTAGAATTAACGATTTCCTCAATTCCCACGGAAAAAACCCAAACTAAAATTCAGACATCTCCTCCCCAGCGATTCTAACACAACTCCTTGTCGACCTCCCCGAGGAGATCCCTAGATAACATGCTCTCTTAAACCGATAACATACATAATCAAATAAATTCAAAATTAATTTTTTTCTTTTCTTTAACACCAAAAATATATATCTCATGATTGTGAACTATATAATTAGACAAAACAGCGCACCACAAACAAGAAAAGAATGACCAGGGCTAAAATAAGTAACTATTAACCATAAGCATGAACACACTAACAAAAAAAAAGCTTGCAGCGGAATATCAGAACAGATGTTCTAAAAGAATAATCAAACCAAGAGGTCTTTAAGAAAATATATTAAACAGTTATAGAAATATTAGCATTATTAATACAGCCATGGTTAATGTGTTATTTCTTTCTATGATCACCTCCAAGAAGTTCTCCTGCTGGAAACCCTTGACTAACGATATCGCCAGTAAATCTGAAATGAAACAGTACAACGTCTAATATCTAAACTGATTTTTATATTCACTAGATTTATTGAAAAATTACGTTGCCTTAAATATTGTGCAAAATATATTGACCTGTTAGATTCTCCTATGCGTCCATCGCCGATGGCATCAATTTGACGTCGTATTAATTGAATAAAAGAACACTTATAATGTGATATATACGAAACATTTAGGGCATCCTTATAAAATGATACACCTGCTACTTCTATTTTTGTTGGAGTTTCCTCACTATATTCCATTTTAGTAGACATGAAGGCGGTTATGGTTTTGTCTTCATGAATGCGTAGGTATTACTTAAAACTAGATTCAATAGATTTAAATAAATTTGTAATGGTTTTTGTCTGTGATACATTAAACTTGAATTTTAATGTGGAAATACTAAAAAAAAGGTTGTCATTGTGACATTTTTCTGGTGATTTGTCTATTACGACATTTTAGTATTTAGTAAAGTAGGTGTGTTTAAAAAAATCGATATCGACTTATTCACTGTTTAATGCATGTAGTCACATAACTTCAAAGATTGGCATCGAATTTTAATAAAACTCTATATTTAGAGGAGTAAATCTTCACCGCCGTTTACTTTATTTATTAATAATAGGCCACAGACTGCCTCGGCGGTGGAATGGTCAGAATCAATGCCTTTCACCCGAGCGATACTGCTTCATAACTGACCGAGGTAACCCTTTTTCTAAAACGGAGAAAAACCAAAGCTTGCAGCAGGGTAGTTAAACCTTCGGTTAACATAGGTCCCTACCAAGCTTAAAAGATCTTGCGATTTTAATTAAACACTCTTAAGCAATCGAAAAAAGAACTTAGCGTTTCACGCTCAATGGTCCGGACATCGTGATCTTCGCCGCTTCGGAGTTAGATCTGTCACTACCTGAATATATATAATACGGAGAAGCGGCCTCAAGAAGAAGAGCCTGTCTAGCAGCATAAAGAAGCCGCAGGACATACACCAAGGAAAACAAGGACACAAGAATAAAAGAAGAAAGCACAAACTTCCTACTCCTTTAAGTGAGGGAAGCGGCGGGAACGTCCCAGTTCCCCGTCGAAGATGGCAACCCTAGAACCCATCCTGTGTCCTGAAGTGTCCGACTCGAAGGACACCGACACATCAAACTTATACCCGTCACTGATCCCCTTTCCATTAAAAAATTTCACCAAGTCCTTACACACACCCTTTTCGGTATGTTTCCCGACCGACGAAATAGGATCATTCATGTCCTAGACTCGCTACCCGATCCTACTTCCAACGGAGTATCGGCGCCTGCGTATCCGGCACACGGACGGCGGTCTTCGTAATCCGAGTACCCAATCCTTAAATCCCTCCAAAATGGACATTCCAGCAGAGACAATTAATGCCAGGGTCGTTCGTTGGAAACACTCCCTACTTATAAAACTTTTACACGAACACATGCACATGCACACAGATGCACACTTAACTTTAACAAATACCACACGTACCTAAACAACAACCACGATGCAACCGCACTTATAATTAAAAATTGCTTTCCATCCACTTCCTTTCAACTTCCTGGGCACCTAAAGCATCTTGAATGCGTTGCTGTGACCGTGCACTTTCTCCTTTCCTACTACAACCCGTCCGGATACAATGCACCATCCGATAACCTCATAATTTATGTCTCCCTAATGATGTCATCGTAGGTGATTTCAATGCCGTCACACACAATTTGGTGACTATAGAAGCAATGGCAACGGTATCAGGCTATCATGAGCTTTGTTACAGTTTCCGCTTTTGCCTTTGCCTAGGTATTTCGATCATATATGTGCCTCAACAGTAGCACACATCCCTGTTTCCGAAGTTATAGAACACTATTTCGATCGTAAGTGCTTTTTAGGCACCACGATCACTTCAAATCATCTATCACTACTGGCCAAAACTTTATTTTGTCCAGCCTCCTTAGCACCTTTTCAATATTCAGTCATCAAAGATTTTTCGAAAGCAGATTGGAATGTGATCTCCGAACACATCAACAACCACCTTCTAACACCCAATCTTCTAACGACCCAAGATCTCGAGAGAGCCATTAGAGACCTAACCTCCGTAATAACGCAAACGGTCTCAGTCGCATTGAAGTTTTTCATGTTTCATCGCAATTTACCGAAAACCGCTCCCACAGCACATCGTGAACTGGATCAAAGGCAAAAGACGAAGCTATCGTCAATTCTTGCGATCTAAGAATCCGGCTCTTAAAACCGAATACAATCGCCTTAATGCTTTAATCAGGCGAGAAGCAAACAAACACGTCGAAGACTCCTGGATAAACTCCAATTCCCAGTTAGACTACAAAAACGGGAAACTCTTCTGGCAACATTTTGATAGACTGACCAGAAAGAAATTAACCCCTAAATCCCACTTAACTGGCCCACAGGGCAACCTAATCTCCTCCGACCAAGGAAAATCCGATTTCTTTGGTCACCACCTCCTCTCCATTTTCTGATCCCCAATTCGATAACCGGTTCAAGGCACTCCTCGAGGACCGCCTTGAAGAATTCCGCAACCTTAACCTTCCTGAAATCCAACTCGATAACGAGAATCCCCCATCACGACCGACCAGGTCCACACATATTTCAAAAAAGGGAAAAATTCTGCCTCAGGCCATGACGGCATAAATCGAAAAGTTCTCCGCCATTTACCCGACCCAGCCCTCCGATTACTCTCCAACATCTACAACCAATGATTAATACTATCCCACTTCCCGACGGACTGGGAATCAGCCTACACCGTCATGATACCCAAACCCCACGCCGACATAACCTCACCCTCTCCCTCCTGAGTTGCCTCGGAAAATGCTTTGAGCAGATTCTACCCAGGCGACTCAGGGACCACCTTGAATGTAACGACCTCCTTCCCAACAGACAATTTGGCTTTCGTCCCAAACGAACGTGTCACGATCCCTTGTTGAAGCTGCTTACAGAGACCGCCAGAGCATTCAATCACAGGCAATGCAATCTGGCTGTGTTTCTGGACATTAAGCAAGCATTCGGCAGGGTCTGGTACACCGGTCTCCTACACAAGATCCGTAACCTCAACATCCTCGACTCCATCTCCAAACTCCTCCTCCGTACCTGACCAATCGGTCAGTTCGGGTCAAAGAGAAAATCTTCTCAGATCCTTTCCAACCTACAGCAAGCCTGCATCAGCCCCGATTCTCTACATTATCTTCGCATCAGACAATCGTAAAGTCACACAACCCGGAGTAGCTGTTGCGCAGTTTGCGGATGACACCGCTTTCTGGACGGTTAATCAGAATAGCGAAACGGCCTCCCGCCTCATATCCAAAACTCTTCGGAACTTCTCTAACTGGGCGAACCGGTGGAGAGTCTCCGTCAATCCCACCAAAACCCAAACAATTCTCTTCCGACATCCTAATTACAAGTTCCCATAGCTTGCCTCCAAAAATGTTTCACTCGCCCTAAACCAAGAAAGACTCACATTCCAAGATAAAGTCACCTACCTAGGAATCCTCTTTACTAGAACCCTCAATTAGCTCCCCGATGTAAAAAGAACACTTAATATGATTAGAAACCGCGCGAACCTACTGGGCGCCCTCCGCGGTAGAATCAGTGGTTGCCACACTAAAACACTTCAACACACCTACAAACCATACATCCGCCCTGTTATGGATTTCCGAGCACCCATATACACCAATATAAACCCCAATCACCTTTACTCTATTGCCTCCTGTGAACGTCGAATTTCTAGGCGCATACATAGGTTATACCTCAGGTACCCTAGTGACCTCACAATACAACACGCCGACATACCACCAATCATACACAGGATCCAAACAGTTCAGAAAAACTTCGGGCATAAAATAATTTTCGGCGATACTACCCTAACCAAAGAAATCTTTACCACTCCCTACAACTACCGTTTTCCCCAATTCCCACGAAGAAAACCTAAATTAAGATTCAAGCATCCCCCGCGATCCTTACACAACTCCTTGACGCCCTCCCCGAGAAGAATTCCTATACGACATCACGTGTGCCCTCCACATCTCCCCGTCTATTCGATAACGACCTAGCATGAAACCGGACAACGAATCGGATTAACCACACAAAGCACGCTACACCCCATTACAACAACACACACACACACACACACACACACACACACACACACACACATACATACACACACACACACACACACACACACACAAACCAATTAACCCATTATTAAATGTTCAAATAAATCTAAATCTTTTTTTTCTTTTTTTTACACATCTCATGATTAATACAAAAGATCGGAACACCAACAAGCATGGATTGACCAGGGCTGAAGAGGAGAAGGACTTCTGAACAGTCTACGACTAAGACACGTATATATATATATATATATATATATACTATATATATATATATAAACTATAAATAAGTGATTACCAACATACTAAGAAAAAAAAACATACATATCTTTTATCAAAGAATTTTTCATAAACATCTCTTAAAACCAATGATCAACTATTAATCCGAAAAATGTTTTCATTAAAATATCCAACACAACGAAAGGGCGAATAGCAACACCTCTTCTTTTTCAATAACTGTAAGTATAAAATAGTTTAAAAATTACTAACCGAACTATCGTGGTGAAAATTAACGGTAACATGTGCGAATAGCTATTTAATATTAGAAAAAGTTATCTCATTATGCCACAAACCATTTACAATAAAATTATACTGATTAGAAAATTACTAGTACAACTGTTTGTTTCACTACACATTTCAGTACTTGTGCCATTAATAAGACTAAACATTTAAGTAAAATAACAAGTACAGCAGCTTCTTACGGCTTTTTCTGGGTTAAACCCTATACTGTTACCTGCCGACCAAACCAAGACCAATATTCTGGCTTGGTAGATTATTATTGGATCCTGTCTGTAAACCATTAGCTGAATTCTACACTAGAAGACTACCCGGATGTACGCCCAGAGTAACTCAACACTTATTAACATACAAAAATCTCAACCTTTGGTTGAAGCCGTCGCTTAAAAAGTGTAGAGAAAGTTCCTAAAATAATTGTTCCGAAGGTGTATGCCTGTTTTGACACTCCTTACCTGACGAGTTTCAAACGGGCGTTCATTTTAGTATCTGCATTTAATTAATCAAGAATAACTCTAAGATCCCTTTGCTATACGTGTCAATGATTTTGGTTGTAAAATACTGCTTAGTTTGACACCCAACATATTTTGCAATAATAGACGCACAACACTTTAGGGACGATTAATTTCGTAATTACCTTCCCTTGGCTATTGTCAACTATTTCCTTCTTCGGGAACTCCACACGGTATGCTTGGTTCATAAAATTGATTTGCTTCCTTGCTCTTCCCTCTCGTTTCTACACGTGTTCCTTTATTTCTTAAGGAACGCCTAAATATTAATTTTTGTTTCTGGGATCAACGGATTTTAAAATATATTTACGTTGTTTGAAAAATTAAATCCCCTTTAGAACCCGATTGCACCCCCTTGAGGTGAAATTTTAAAAAACGGCAAAACATTGGCCCGTTCGGTTATTAATAAGGATTTATTCCCCGATTTTCAGATCACCCACCTTATCAACTACTATCCCTTAAATGCTGACTTTCAAAAAATCGTCTGTTAGTGTGCGACTACGTGGTAAGAGGTACATGTTACCCACAATTAAAGTTTCTATGCCTAACGGTCTGACCTGGGCGTTGATTGATGATATAGTCAGTCAGTGAGCGAGCGAGTAGTTCATTTATATACATTAAAATTTTTCGTAGTTGCGCAGTAGTTTATTGCGCATGTTGAGCAGTAACCTATTGCGCAGGTGTATTGCGCCTAAATTCTTTGAGCATTATTAGGATCCATTCTTGTGCTTCTCAACTCTCACTTTAAGTGTCTATTACTACATTCGCATGGTTGGTTGTATACACAATTCTTAGAATTCTGGTCTTTATTGTGTAACTTGGTGTTGGTTAGTAGACCAACAAGAGTTTGAGATGGCGATTGGTAAAGTTGGTAGACTAACAAGGATTTCGTATGGCAATGGGTTCCCTACTATCACCTATAGTAACGTATACATGGAAGATTTAGACGACCAAGCGATATCGGTATTCACGGAAAGACCAAGGATAAGGCTTATATGCGTGGGGGATAGCTTCGTAGTTTGGCAACACAGCGAGCATAAGCTTGATGAATTATCAGATCATTTAAATTGCCGTGCACCCTCCATAGAATTCACAATAACGTCATACCTGGATGTACTTCTACACAGGAATGACAACTCTTTCACGACAAGTGCATACAGGAAACCCACCCATACGGAAAGGTAGTTACACTACAACTCAAAAAAAGTGTAAAGTTAAGCGTGGCAAGATGATTGTAACAAATACAAGATACGCACTGCAGACCATACGTAGAAGAGAGCAGTGGACCACTCATAGTAAGAACTCTGGAACACAAGAATAACATCCACACAGGCGAAACAGAAATATCAAGAACCACCGAACATGCCGGCAACGAAGACCACCGAATCCAATGAGATAACATACAGATAGTGGCAAAGAACGAGAATACAACTCGCCGAGAACTCAAAGAAGCCAATTACATTGCACTAGCAGAAAATCCGAGCTGGTGCTGAAATGAAGCCCACATCGATCCCAATAATGCGCGAAAAGTTTATCCGTAATACATCTGTGTAATAGGTTACTGCGTAACCGCACAAAAGTCTTTATATAAATGATAAATTAAATTCAAATTAATTTATAACAGTTGACAACTAATGTGCTCAAGTATTATCACTAAATTTTAATTTATATTTGCTGCGTGTTCATCCCACATTGATGAGAATGCTTCCCACCAGGTCCCAGTAACACGCAGCAAACATAAATTAAAATTTAGTGATAATGCTTTAGATACACATTGGTTGTCAAATGTCATAAATAAATTTTAACTTTATTTATCATTTACAAGCTTCCTTGAAAAATAATTTATATATCTTTTAGAAAACGTGAAGGGAGACAAGTTTCGCGCTTTGATCATTGCGTTTTGTAAAATAAAACTGAACAATTTTCAGTAGTAAAAGTCGAATACCTTCTTCTCACATTCAGAATTTTCCATGTCCCATCCACGTTTCAACGCTGGGAATATATTGTTTTCAACCATATTTATAACTCTTCTTTTACACTTTTCTCAACTTTTACTTTAGATCATCTTCTTTTCCACCCCTTAGTTTTTAAACGTAATTTCGGTTAGCTTCTCAACCTCTAAACATTCCGCTTTTTTGAATATTTAATCCTCAGGATTGTCGTGGTCTCAGATTTTTAACCATTACGCAGTTTTAAAGTTCTTTCGTTTTCCAAACCCTACGTGATCCCTTTCCAAGCCTAGCTTCTTAGGTTCTGATTGATATACCGACTTTTTTACGCGCACGTGACCACTTCTGACGTGCGCGCACAGAAGTATGTGGTTAGGTGTTTGATAGTTTTTTTTTGAGTATTGATCAGCTTGTTTATTTTATTCTGTTAGTCGTGCTTGGTTGTTTGTGTGATTATGCTTAAGCGCAATACACCTGCGCAAGAAGTTACGGCGCAACATGCGCAATAAACTTCTGCGCAACCACGAAAAAAATTAATATATATATATATATATATATATATATATATATATATAAGTTCTAAAATATATATATTGGATTACTCAGTGGCTCAGCGGTAAAGGTGTCAGACTAGTAAGTGAAAGGTACCAAGTTCGAATCTGAGAGTAGTCAAGTGCTTGGGAAAAAATTATATAACGTATGAATTCGACTCAAGTGCGAAAACAGTCCTTCTCAGGACTAAGCCTGATGACTAAAGCAGAGTCGGCTTCCGAAACGTCGCGCTCAAAAGGCATAAACTGTGGAAATAGGCCAATAAACTCTACTAATTGAGTATTTGAGTTGTGTTTGTAAGTTTATGAGGTTTGTGTTTACATGTTTGTATGATAATTAGTTGCCTTGTTCATGTGTTTACATGTTTGAGATTTTTGTGAGTTTGTTGGATAATTTTCTTGCTTGCGAAATGCTATGTCTCTAAAAAGAGACCTCTTCAAGCTGTCTTCTAGCTCTTAAATTAGGTTGTAAGGTGTATTTGGTGTATTTTTTCGGTTCGTGTGTTTGCGGTTCTTGTGTGTGCGCGCGTTTATTAAGTAGTTTGCATGTTTGTTGATGTCTATATTGTTATATTTGTATATTTGTGTGTTTAAGTAAAGTTTTTTTGCTTTTGGAGTTGAGTGTTTGCATGTTTTTATATTTCACCTTTGAGCAGCTTGATTTTTGTTTGTTGGATTGTGAATTTACTTGTTTGAACGTTTACTTGATTGCTAGCTTCTTTGTTTGCATGTTTACATGTTTGAAGGTTTACGTGTTTTGTGTTGGAGTAATTACTTGTTTATTAGCTTTTTGTTGGAGTGTGCATGTTTGTTTATACATGTGTTTATTGGCTACTAGTTTTTCTGCATGTTTTAGTTTCATTGATGTGGACTTGTTTTGACTAACTGTTAAATCAGGTTGTAAGATGACTGGCCATCAAACTATCATCTTTCGCTGACTGAAAATTTTAAGATACTCGAACAATGACGTACGATACTTTGCCGTTTGTCTTAAAAAAAAGACTAAGTAATTTTCTTCAACTGTAATTTAAAGAAAAAGAATGTGGTAAAACTGATTAGAATAGTTTACTGGTGGAAGATTTAACTTAAACGTAGAAATTCGCCAACGAGAAATTTTAAAAGTAAAATGTTATATCAACCTAGTTAAAGCCTTTACGTCGAGATAAGCAGTCACTAAGAAAGTGAAAGTGATACGAGTTTTTTCAGAAGTATGGCGTAAATCTGGCTGAAATGTTTCACCTTCAAGTAATTAAAAATGCTACAATGAGTCATTAAAAAGGTGTAATAAAAATAACATGCAGAGTTTTGCGTCTTGAACCTTATTTCAAGATGCAGATCCCAAGGTGCAAAGCCAAGGTGCTTTGGAAAGATGCAGTGTAACGGTATAAACGGGTGGTAGAACGGGATTACAGATAAATTGGCCTTTTTGCCCCGACTAGCCAGCGTATGGGTGTAGGGCAGATGTAAAAAAAATTGCACATCCAGAATAGTAAATCGTACGTAAGTCAAAATAGGGGATGAAGACAAAATCGAAGGTTTGGGCGCCAGAATGTTTAGTAGTCAAAATAAGGGTTGTCGTGCCAAAATTACGAGTACATAGCGTGTCTAAACATACAAAAAACATACGCTTACCTATCCGCAATCAATTCCAGGTGTGCTGGACAGCAACTCAGCAAACTACCTGAAATCGGGCTTCAAAAAACACTACACGCTTGTCAAATAAAAGCGTGATAAACACTCAATAAGAATTACGTTAATACACCTCAGTGTAAATAATTAGGCATTAAATAATAATCAAAACAAAACAACAAAAAAAAATAAGCTATAGAATGAACTCTAAACTGAATTAATATTCAACTAAAAATCAAATAAAATACTAAATATTAAGAACGCTATTACTCAATAAAGCAAAAAAAAACTAACCTCGTTACGTTAAAAACTAAAACACCGGTAATTTGTAATTTGCAAAAAAAAACTCTTATGTAACACAAAAGGGTTTCAATAGAAATTAAACACATTTATAAAACCTAACAAACTATAATAAAATAATAAAAATGATGAATATAAAAAAATGTAAACATACGATAATGCGTATAAACGAAAAAATACAAATACTTAAAAGGCGACAGGATGTCTGATCAGAATACTGCTTTTACGCCAGTCTAAATCGTTTAACCTAAATATAAAATTCGTGGATAATATACCCACACTACAATAGGGTCGATTGCCCTTTAATACTAAAATAAAAAAGTGTGAAGGCGGAGCGTCAAAACTATAATTAATTACGCTAAACAAATTCAAACAACAACTTACTTTAACAAAAAAAAGATAATGACCCCGCTTTCAAACCTTCATCAACACATAAAAAAAAATAAATCGAAACACACAAAAAATCTTGAAATATTCAATAAAAAAACAATATTATGTTACCTTACGGTCTAGCATTACACCTCTTCTGTGTTACAATATATGGAAAATGATGGTCGATTACTGCTATAACGGAAATGGAATCTTCCTGGTCTGGCATAAGATGAATAAAATGTTGACTATTGTTCTATGGTACACAAACAATCCCTTGATTGAATCGCGTTAAAATGTTATTGCATAAATTCAAAACTTCTTTTAAAATAATAATAATTTGAGCGTTCACAATTACTTGATAACTTTTAGCTTTTAATTGGTTTTATTTCCACTAATAATCCAAAATGTTAATAACTTGATTTAATTAAATATAAATTTTAATATATTGCGAGAGCTTCTTTATCTTTAAATACGCTTTGTACGGTAAATAAGAGGCACTTGGAAGAACGATGATTTTAAAATCCGCAGAAGCGATATGAACCAAAGAGGTCACTGAAGCACTATACAACACGACGATGTCCTCTAGTTAACTTTACGTAAAACCGGAATCGGCACTAGGTATAATCCTTTGGTGATGAACAATTTTAATAAATCCCTTTCACAGGTAATCTTCAGGAGTAACTAAACTACCCTTACTACACAACAAATACGTTCGTTAAACACCACAAAGTCCCAAAATTTCAACGTTCTAAACCACCCCTTAAAGCGTAACAATAAACGGCAACGTATACTACTCGAAAGCACGATCAGTTTCAGAGTCCCAAAAATTATTCACAAATTCCATCTTTGAATTTTGAATCCCACTACTCATAAAAACTCTTATCTAATTTAATTCCACCAATTAAAAAAACGGAAGGGGAAAATAAGGTACCCCGATACACAAATTCGTTTCTGTCCGTAAGGACTCGGTAATTTCCAAAAACTCAAACGTCAGCCAAAGTATCCTGTACAGCCTCTCTATGTTTATCTTAAAGTACGAACAATAAGGCCCACATGCAATCTCTATAAATCAAAACCAAAATACCTAATAATAAACTGGACAACTATACTTAAGCTTCTTTATGTCGGTAACATGACATCATACACAGATAAATACACTATTTGTTTAACGTACTTAATTTTCTATTATATTTTACGGAAATCAAACGAAATAAACCTTAATTAAACTTATAGACAACTATTTACAAACAAACGTTAATCAAACTTCTATAAACGAGGAATAATAAGGAAAAACAACCTAAATTACAAAAAAAATAATTCACAAACTAAGAAGCTAAAGCTCGCCATACACCTACCATCCCTAAAGGTCGTTACACACGTTAAAACAAATTCATCTATAAAACATAATTTGACAAAACAAAAAAAAATGTATATACGGAATCTAACTAAGTACATAGAACTACAAACAAAATTACCCAATACGTATACAGGGTGTTCAAAATACCCTGACAGCAGAAACAGATATTTAGGTTGTGCAGGACCCAAGATGATGCTGAAGTAGTTTTAAAAGGAATGTATTTTAAGATGCTGGACCATTATTGCAGATACATGATTTGACACGTAAGATCTTGGACTCCTTTAGGATATGCAAACCTTTGAACCTGAGTTGGGAAGCTAGGTGAGAAATTTAAAATGACGGAAGCTTACTGACCGTAAGAGATGCTGACCGAAAATAGTGGTTTAAAAGTAGAGACAGAAACGACTGGAATTATAGGTTAAAAAAATTAGCTGTAAAGGAACACCGTTACAAATATGGACAAAATGAGGGTCTATAAAGAAGATAGCGTTTGGTGGAGCAAGTAAGCGGCTATATAGTGGGGGGAAATTTGTAAGGTTACCTCCCTAATATGAACAAGTGTCTCGTTTGCTAAAGTAAATTATATTGGATTATAAGGATATTCATACAACGGCATTAACAAAAAAATAACGGTCGAATCGGCGCAGTCCATTACTGTAGGCGGTGAAAACTTTGGGCAACGTTTTGCTAACAAGGCAGTAGCAGATGCTCTCGGTTTTCAACTAAACTGATTCACGTAAGTCCCCTACTAGCTTGACTATATCTTTCTTACGATTAATATTACGAGAAGTTGTAAATACATCGTAAGCATAAAGGCTTTTGGAATGTAACTACTGTCGCGACATGTAACGCTTACTACTTGCAACAAGTTTTTATTAGTATGTTTCACAAACCAAACGTATTTTTATCCCTTTTACTCGCTGGTAACGAACAAGTTTTATCCACGGCCAATTTCCGCAATAAGTAATATAACACAGAATGAGAAGCTTTGACTTGGTGTGGATTAGGGGCGAAAGGTGTTATCGGCCCCTGATTTTTTAAAGATGAGGCCAACACGAGCTGTGATAGTTAATGGAACCGATACCGTACAATTTTTTGTAGTATATTTTACTCAAAGTATTAGTAGCGAAAGTACGGTTATGCCGCCAAATGTTATTTTGGGTAATCTAATAAATTCCAAACAAGACTCTAGAAAAAAAAAGAGTTCTAACAATGGCTTGCCCCTTTATATTAATATTTTACGACAAGTTTCAGTTATTATTTTTTTTCTACAAATATTACTCGAAGCTAAACAATATATAAAACAACACAAATACGTATGTTTACGCGACAGAGTATTTGTTAAAAGTGTAATCTAAACCTTTAGATGTGCATTATGGTGCAATATAAGTGCAAGAAGAACGTAAAAAGTAAACTCATTTTTGGAGAAGTGGGTGCTAAAGTAAAAACTCAATTTTGTTGAAGCTAGGAGAAGGGGGGTTCGGGTTTAGAAACCCAATTTGTTTAAAGCTTACTCTACTAAACGGTACAAAGAATTGTGAAATCCAAAGCCATAAAAGCGTTCAATAAATTAAAGGGGGGGAGGGCTGTTAGAATGTTAGGAATTTGTTATGGGACATTTATTATAATGGTGTAAAGTCATGATTGTTGTAAGATAACTGCTTTTGAATAAAAACTAATGGCTGTCTTAACTAGATGTTTACTTTCCTTCCTATCATATTGCGGCCTGGAAATTTTGGAGATTTTGGGTAGGTTCATAGTATATCATTCAACTACCCGATACCACACTGACAAATAAAGATTTAAGAGTTTCATAGAATTTATACAATTCTGAATTTTTAACTTAAAAACTATTTGAACTACATAACGTGCATTTGGTAAGGATCATCGGGAGTCTGGTTATCTTGTGAGACTATCCGCGTTGAGTTCGGAGGAAATAGTATATTGAGTATCAAGAACAGTAAGGGACGTTTACTGGTCGACGGCAGCGAAGCCTCCAATTTGGCCGGAGACCGGTACAACCCTTAATGAAATACTTATCTACGAGTTGGGCGTAGTAACCAGTAAACATATCCTACTGTCTTGGAAACAGATATGGTAAATAAACGAAAAAGTTCAATCGTGGTTGAATTTTCAAGTCAAAGTACTTTAACTGTAAAAGTATAAATTTTATTGAATCTGTCTGTGATTTTAAGATGGTAAGAGTTGTAGAATACCACGTGGGAGCAAGTTAATAAAACGAATGTGCTTTCACTCTGAAAATAACGTTTTTTTAAAAAGTAACTTTTTATCAATTGTCGAGGTTAGTAACTTTTATCTTGAAAATTTTCTTGTAACACAATTTACGTTAGTTTTAAAGATGCTATTAAACGTGTTTTGTTTGCTATAATTAATTAAGGGTAATTTTTTTATTTATTTATTTTTTTTATGATTGTGGACCTGAACAGGCTAAATAAGGCCTATCGTGCTAAAGCACTCAGGAACACTTAGGAGGATGGATAGAGGGATAATGAATTGCCAATAGATGCCTATGAACAGCCACCTTAAATTTTCTCATATCATAAGTGAGAGGAAAACAGGAACTAGGGAGATCATTCCAGAGTTTAGAAGCCGTGTAGAAAAATGTGGATTGCGCCCGTTTGGTACCACAAGTGGAGATTTGTACTGCATACTGATGATGTGAATGAGCGAACCGAGTGTTTCTCGCAAAGATAGCCGGAGATGGTATCAAAGAACGTAATTCACCAGCACAATCGCCGTTGTATTATCGATAATACACAGAAAGATCTGAAACCATCCTTCTATGCTCAAGGGACTGTATGTGAGAAGTTAAGGACGGGACATTTATAAGCCTAATCGCTCTCTTTTGAATACGATCAAAGATATCGAGAGCGTATTGGGGAGCACTAACCCAAAGGTGGGAATTATATTCCAGATGAGGCCAATTTGGGCCTTATACAGCAGAAGGAGTTGTCCAGAGGTAAAGTACTGCTTAGATCTGTACAAAAGCCTATTTTACGAGCAGCTGTTTTGGTAGCTGACAGAAGATGGTCAACCCATGAGAGATTTGAAGATACAGTCATACCCAACAGAGTAATATAGTCTGAAAACTTAAGAACTGTGCCATTCATACTTACAACAGGAAATGATCGATCTTTTTGGCGGAGATAAGGCAACACTGAGTTTGGTTAGCATTAAATTTAAATAGATTATTGCTTCCCCATTCGAGAATACGTTGAATGTCTTTGTTGATTAAATTTGCCATTTCAGCTTTAATTTCTTGATTTGACATAGAAGGTGGATTATCACTATGAGTAGACTGAGATGAACTACAGTGAAGAGTGCTATCGTCAGCAAAGCAATGGATGGGGTTAGTTGTTGAAGAAATAAGGTCGTTTATGTACAGCAGAAAAGTGTAGGCGCTATAACGGATCCCTGTGGTACGCCCGCGTTAATGCTAACTTCTTTTGAAAAAGCCATCAACTACGACACGTATTCGTCTTTTATCAAGGAAACTAGAAACCCAGTTGATGAGCGTATCATTTAACCCAAACGAGGTGAGTTTGGCAAGTAAACACTTATGCCAAACTTGGTCAAATGCCTTTGAGATATCTAAAGCGACTACAACTGTTTCACCGGACTTTGCTCTTGTGTATTGTTCCAAACTTGGGTCACATATGAAAGAAGATCGCCTGTTGAACGACTTTGCCTAAACCCATATTGGTGGTCACTAAGGAGCTTGTTAGTTTCAAGGAACGTGAGCAGTTGCTGATTGATGGCTTTTTCCATGATTTTAGACAAAATGGAAGTGATGGCAATTGGTCTGTAATTTGAGGGATCGGTCTTATCACCTTTTTGGGAATAGGTTGAACATTTGCTAACTTTCCATGATGAAGGGAATTCCCAGAAGATATAGAGATCGTATAGAGCTTAGATAGGACTGGTACAGTTGGGGAACATATTCTTTAAGACAATAGCTGGGATACCGTCTGGGCCAGTCGCCTTATTGAGATCAAGCCTACTGATGATCGATTTCCAAGAGCTTGTACCGAAAATGAATTGGTTTCATAACGTATGAAGAAGAGTTGACTAGGGGCACATCTTTTCCAGAATCATTGAGACACGAGTTTGATGCAAAAAAATCCACAAAAACGTTGGCTTTGTCTACAGAATCAGCAACTACCGATCCGTCAATAGATGTCAGGGGGGGAAATGAAGATGTTCGAAAGTTTTTACTAATGGCTTTTGCTAAAGACCAAAATTTACGACTGCCTAAAGGAGATGTAGCTAGTTCATTGCATTTTCGTTGTTCGAACAACTTTTTAGTTTTAGTGATGACACTTTTGCAGATATTTCTAGCACCAACGTATTCTACATGACTGTCAACCGATTTATTAGATTTCCATTTAATGTAACATTTATTTTTAAAGATATTGCATCAGAACAAGCCTTATTGAACCAGGGTTGGGAACGTGAATGACCTACACGGTACTGTTTTTCGGAATGTATAACTCCATTCCCATGAGGATGACTTCAGATACTGAAAGAGCGATGTCCGAAGAAGAGGACGACTTAAAACAATATTCACGCCATGGAAAGGTTGCAAAGAAATCCCGTAAATCACTCCATCGAGCTGACTTAAAACACCACAAGGTTCTATCGGTTTTGCGAACAACAGTGGAATTAGGTACAGTAGAAATGATTTTTATTAGACAATGGTCGGAAAGACCTAAAGGCGAAAGAACGGAAGTTTTATAAACAAGAGGGTTTGATGTAAGAAAGAGATCTAGAAGATGTGGAGTATGGTTAGGGTTATCAGGGATTCTTGTGGGTTCAGAAATCATTTGTGTGAGATCACATGAAATAGCAAATGTTTCTGCACTATGACCAGCGGGATTTGTAGTAGATGAAAATTGAAGCCAATTAGAGTTATGAACATTGAAATCGCCTACAAATGAGATATCGCAAGATGGAAACTGAGACAGGAGATAGTCAACTTTCATACTAAGGTAATCGAAGAAGTCTTGAAAGTTGCTGTCATTAGGAGACCTATAAATGCAACAGTAGAATTTCACAAAATTAGGACCAGAATGTTTAAACCAAATCACGTCAAAATTTTTATTTTCTAAGGAAGAAACCCTCTTGCAAGCAATTCTGTCCTTGATGTACGCACATACGCCTCCTTTATATCGAAAGTTAGAGTGAAGATGGTATTGAGGAAATTGCAAGTCGGGTGACTCGGAGCTTTCCGAGGAGACTTGTGTTTCAGATAGAAACAATATATCAGGTTGTAATTGTTCAAGATGTTGGTGAATAGCATTAAGATTAGACCTGATACCGCAGATGTTGCAGTAGTGAATCAGAAAGTTGATACTTTCGATGACCGAGGTCGCTTGGGCCCTGCCCTCCCGGACATCCGAATGGGGCAGGATTTTACGTCCGGAATTTATAACCCTAGAAACCACAGCCATCTTATTTTTTAATTTGGGACTTTTAATCCGATAGGAAGACAGTGAGGGTGAGAAGGAAGAATAAGGATGAGAATAGATTAAGGATGATGGAAAAGGTAAAAAGATGATGGGCAGCCCTTACCGAGCTCAGAAAATCGGAGACCCAATATTAAGGAGCCCATGGTAAGGGTGGTGGTACCTCCCCGGCTGGCATGGAGTATACATGCCTACCACCTTAATTACACAGATTGAGAAACGGGTATATTATTAATCACAATAATTAGAAAATAAAGTCCAATTTTCTTGTAACACAGTTTGTTATTTTTAAAGAATAACAATTAATCACCGATTGAGAGAAATTTATATCATTAATTACATTAACTATCTCAGGGAATTTTAAGAACATACATAATACCAAAGTTATAGACAAATAAATTAATTCCGATTAGAATAAAAAGAATAATCAATTCAGAAGGTGTTCTTAGTTTGCGGTAGTTGAATTAATATGTTCTGGATTAACGAGACGCTATCTTTTTATCAAGAGAAAGCTTTATTTTATTTTATTTTTTATTCAGGATAGATATCTAGGGATATCTTTTACTTAATAATATGGATTCAGGATAGAGCCTACGGAAGTTATACGTAGGCAGCCGGTAGTTTACATCACTGAAAGATCACATTGTTTACGGACTCGGAAAAACTTTCTAATGTGTTGAGAAAGGGTGTCCTTTTTACAGAGACAAATAAATTCTTATACCTAAAAACGTATGAATAATATATATATATATATATATATATATATATATATATATATATATATATATATATATATGGATGAAATAAAATAAGCAAAATAATGGGGATAGGAAAATACAAGCTTGAGTTAGAGCAAAATATAATGTAACATAATTTATTCAAATGTCATCCATTATTCCTGAAGGTTAAATACTTACCTGTTACAGCCGCTGTAATACCTGTAATCTGATTTTCTTACTCTAAAATCAGCCTTTGAACCCGCGTGTAAACTTGAAGCAACCATCTTGAATATATTTCTGTTTACCAGGAGCCAGTAAAATTTATGCTGAGAAACTTCTTATTAAAGGAAAACTGTTGAAATTTACATAAGTGAAGTGTAAATCATCATCCTAAAAAAAGTGACATTTTCAGTTAAAAGGAAAATTTGACAAAACCCCAAATCCGCTAAAATCTTAAACCTCAAGGAGCGACTAAATTGTCTTGTCATGAACCAAACTAGACTCATTTACTTTCGGAGAAGCCTACCTTATTGTGAATAACCCAATAATTCATGACAGTACTAATATTTCACATTAACCTGTCGCAAATAATAATTGTAAATATGTATATATATAATATTAGGGTGGCCCATAAAGAAATGTCGTTTTTTTAGAGTTTCTTATTGAGCCCTTCTGCTCCTATCTAGAAACCGTTTTACATGTTAATGCTACGCAGTATTAAAAGTAAATCAAACAGGCGAATGTCCCCGTCCAATTTTCTTCTGATATTCTTTTGTTTCTAACTAGCAATAAACGTCAAAATGGCTGGCGAAAAATACGAAATTTTGATTCTGTTGCGTCATTACTGGAAACAAAACGTTTCTGCAACCGCCGCAGTTAAAAAAATATGCGAAGTGGAAGGGGAAGGAATAGTGAATATTCGTATGGGGCAGCGTTGGTTTCGAAAATTTACTGGCGGAGATACAAGTATCAAGAGGAAACAAGGTTCTGGTCGGCCCAACTCTTTAAGTAACGCTGAACTTCGAGACGTTGAAGCAAATCCATCGACAAGTACCTGTCTGCAAAACTTGGGTATTCCAAATAAACCATAAGGCGCCATTTGCATCAACTTGGAAAAGACAATAGACGCCAGCAATCTCAGAAAGGCGAGTTCAGGTTTGTGATCAACAGCATTCCAATCCTTAGCATGGACGTTTCTTTAAACGGATCGTTACTTGCGATGAAAAGTGGATTTACTTCAATAATCCTAGCACAGAAAATCAGTGGATTACGGTTAAGCAACCTGAATTGCCGGTTTCTAAACGAAAAGGTTCCAAAGGAAGATCATGTTTTGTATATGGTGGAATTTTGAAGGGGTTGTTCACTTTGAGTTGGTTCCTGATGGGCAGACGATTGATGCTAACCTTTACAGTCAACAGTCGGATAGAATGCATGGTGTTACCCTGGATTGGTGAACAGAGGACGGCAATTCTGCAACGCCAGAGCTCATACTACAGCTGAAGCTCAACAAAAAATTAGGGAATTGAATTTGGAGCTTCTTCCTTATCCAGCTTACAGACCTTGCGCCTTCCGATTATTACTTATTCCAGTCGATGGCGCACTCCCTTCTTAGATGGAAATTCACAAGTGATGAGGAAGTTGAAGCTGCATGCCAAGAATTCTTTAATTCCAAAGATGCTACATGGTACCGTCGTGGCATTGAAGACCTTGCAGAAAGATGGCGAAAGATATTACTTTACAATGGTTTATAGTTTAGTGAATAAAAGTTTTGATTTGTTATTTTATCATTAAATAAAGTTTTTCATAAAAAACGTCATTTTTTATAGGCATTCTAATATATTATATTATAGAACCCTATAATTTACTTTAATTAAGTTATCCTAGTTAGGTCTGTCCAGTAATTAATGGCGAACAGTTTACGCTATATATATATATATATATATATATATATATATATATATATATATATATATGACGAAATCCATAAGTACAACCCCAATTTAGAAAGTGGTTTGTGGTTGGTTGGTCGACTGAAGGTCGCTGCAAGCAGATAAATGATTGACATGAGATACCTAACAAAAATGTCATAAATTCGAGCGTTTTTAGTAGCATTATTTAATTAATTAATTAAATTAAGTTCTTTTTCTTTAACCGTTGTATCCAGAATTTCCTGCTGAATTCAAAATATCGGTCAGATGGTTATGATGCCATTTAAAATCAAAAGTTCATACCATTTACTCGTAGCTGGAGCATCCAATCAAAATTTATGAAGAATAAAATGTCCGCAAATATGTCTAATATATCTTCGAAGGTTCCATCCCGCTAATGCTTACGGTTTTCGAGCTACATCGATGTTTCCATACTGTTTAATGACTGTTATATATATATATATATATTCATATATATATATATATATATTATGGAACCCATAATTTACTTTAATTAGTTATCCTAGTTAGGTCTGTCAGATTAATGACGAAAAGTTTACGCTATTATATATATATATATATATATATATATATATATATATATAGTGTGTCCGAGATTCAGCATGCATGTATTGCTATATTCGTTAATATTGAAGATAGAATGTCGGTTAAATGGGGAAAGTTTTAGAGAATTTTATGGCTATCATCATGGTAAAGTCAGATTTGAAGTAACTTTTTGTTTTGAAATAATTGAAGAAAACAAAATTGTGCATTTTCTATACCCCTGTAGCTCTTTTATTTGAAGTCTGACAACATTTTAATTTGTACATTATTATGACACTTTTAAAAAATTTAAAAAGTACCAAAATTTATCTACAGTCATTTGTTTTGAAATACATACACTAACTATTGTTTTTCATATGGACGCCATCTTGGATTTTTACATTATCGAATAGTATTTTTATCACCTTTTCAGCGATGTATGACATGATACGAGAATTTACTTCCAACTATCAAAATTTAAACCCTTGCTAATGTATCTGTTTTTACTTACAAAATTTAATACATTTCTAACTTTTGTTTTGGACGCTATTTGGATTTTTACATTATCGAATAGTGGATGTTAACACCTCTTCAACAATGTATTACATGATATGAAAATTTACTTTCAGCAACCAAACATTTAAACAAAATAAAATATGAGGCCATGGATAATAATTGCAATGACTGACAAGAAGATGACATAATTTATTTTTTAGCGTAAATTATTTGCAATCTGTGTCAAGTACTTGGAAAAATAATTGTTCTTGTTGTCATTGTGAGTGTTTATTATTGTTGTTATTCTGTTATTCGTTTGTGTTGTTTTTATTGTTTGTTCCTGTTGTTATTATTGTTAATATTTATTCCTGTTTTGTATCTTGGTGCAAGATTTTTTGAAGTATGGCGTTAAGATATTCCAATGAAGAGAAGCTAGATATGCTTGAAATCTATTTCAAAGCAAATAGAAATGCAGATAATGCAATAAGAAATTATGCAGAAATATTTCCCGATCGGGTTCAACCGAATAAAAGACATTTCAGGACTTTAGTGATGAATTTATTATCATATGGCAGTTTTGAGAAGGAAAGACCTAACAAGTATGTTAAAGATAATGAAGGTAATAATAATAATGCTGTTCTAAATTTTGTTGGTGAAAACGAAGCATCTTCGGTTAGAAAAATGGCCGATGTATTACACATTCCGAAATCCTCCGTCCATGACATTTAAAAAAAAAATAAATTTCATCCATTCAAACCAATTATTACACAAGCGTTACGAGAAGGTGATTTTGAGAGACGAATGGCATTTTCACGGTGGTACATTCAAAAATCTGAGGAAGATCCTCAATTCTCGTCCAACGTTTTATGGACGGATGAAACCAGATTTATAAATTGCGGAATTTTTAATAGGCACAATACGCACTTCTGGTATGTGGAAAATCCCATAAAGTTTGTGAAAGGAGATTTCAAACCAGATTTGGTTTCAATGTATGGTGCGGAATTATAGGTATAAATAAAATTTTCTTAGAAAGTTTATTTTAAATGTAACATTTTAGGAAATAACTTGATTGGACCATTTATTTTCAATTATAATTTAAACGGAGTCCGATACTTAGAGATGTTGCATGAACAAATCATACCCGCTCTGAGAAACATCAATCCAAATTTAGAAAATATTTGGTTGATGCAAGACGGCTGTCCAGCTCACAATTCAGCAGACGTTAAACAATATTTGCAAAGAGTATTTAATAATAAATTAATTTCCAATAATAGGGACATTTTATGGCCTGCCAGATCCCCTGACTTGAACCCATTAGATTTTTATTTATGGGGTCATACAAAAAACGAGATGTACTACACTCCAGAAAATCTTGACATTTTAGAAAATAGAGTAAGACATCTACTAAATTCTGTAAATAGAAATTCGTTAGTTAGAGTTACATATTCAGTGTTAAATCGTTGTAGAAAATGTGTGGAGTGTAGAGGGGGACATATCAAGCATGTTTTATGATAATTATTATTATCGGTTTTGTTTTTATTTTAGTTATTAGAAATTACAATAATTAGGAATGACTAAAAATAGAAATTTTACATTTTCATAAATTAATTGGACCAATCACAGATCAGTAAGTTTTTAAGCATATTGGTATATTACTATGGAAACATGTTTGTACTGAAAAGTTACGTAAGGATGTAACTTGGGATTTTCTCACTATCTTCTAATTTTTCACAAAGTATGAACATGCACTAAAATGGACGTTAAATTTAAAATTAATCTGGGTAAAGGAATCGGATAACCTAAAAAGTGAAAACATCTCAAACAAACGAAAATGGTCATAATCGTAAGTTAAATAATAAGTGTGGTTATCGTATGTTTATAACGGGCTTCTACAGAATAATTATACAATGTAGCTGTTGAAAAATATGCAAAGCTGCAGATCATTCATCATCATGGGAATTATGTACTGGCATCCAAAGCAAGGCCAAGTTGGAAGTGGAACGCCGTCAAGGGGAAGCAGTACAACTAAAAGAACATGATGTTAATATGTGAGTTTACAATCCTTTTTAACTTAATAGAAATTGAGGTTAGTACGTTGAATAGTGATGTCATTTAATTTCACATGTATTTGGATGTAAAGGAGATAAAAGGGTCTGTGTACAGGGCTGGATATAGTGCAGTTGAATATTAAATGTATGATAATTCAGTATTATTTGAATAGAAAAAATAAACAGACTTACCCTAAATTTAGCAATTGTATCATCCATGCTGTTCATGTACAATTACAAAGGTTATTTATGGAACTCGCATGCTCGTAACTTGCAAAATAGCTACTTATAATGATCAATATCTATACAACATTAATATCATACATATTTTGAACCATTAGTTATTTATAATTGAATTTATTTTGGAAGGAATTAAAGTATAAACATAGATTTAACTAAATATGCTATTGAACCCTAACCCCAGTACCAATACCGGCGATGAAGCTAGTCAAGGCAAGTATAATTATGAGATGTAATATTTCATCAAACATTCTGATGATGGCGCCCAACAATTTAAACATATGATGATATACTAATATAAATTAATTGAACCCTAACTGCAGTATCGAATTCAAGTTTACTGGAGTCAATGTTAGAGAGCACCTCACGTAAAAAAAAATTATGGCATTTCAATAAAAATTTATATTTATCGTATCGTAATATTATATATATATATATATATATATATATATATATATACAGCGTAAACTGTTCGCCATTAATTACTGGACAGACCTAACTAGGATAACTTAATTAAAGTAAATTACAGGATTCTATAATATAATATAACATTAGGATGCCTATAAAAAATGACGTTTTTTATGAAAAACTTTATTTAATGACAAAATAACAAATGAAAACTTTTATTCACTAAACTATAAACCATTGTAAAGTAATATCTTTCGACATCTTTCACCTAGGTCTTCAATGCCACGACGGTACCATGTAGCATCTTTGGAATTAAAGAGTTCTTGGCATGCAGCTTCAACTTCCTCAACACTTGTAAAATTCCGTCCACGAAAGAAGTGCGCCATCGACCGGAATAGGTAATAATCGGAAGGTGCAAGGTCTGTAAGCTGGATGAAGAAGAAGCTCCAAATACAATTCCCTAATTTTTTGTTGAGCTTGAGCTGTAGTATGAGGTCTGGCGTTGTCTTGTTGCAGAATTGCCCGTCCTCTGTTCACCAATCCAGGGTAACGCCGACTTAGAGCACCATACATTCTATTCGATCGTTGACTGTAAAGGTTAGAATCAATCGCCTGCCCATCAGAAACCAACTCAAAGTGAACAAACCCTTCAAAATTCTACCATACACAAAGCATAACTTTCCTTTGGAACCTTTCTCGTTTGGAAACCGTCAATTCAGGTTGCTTAACCGTAATCTACTGATTTTCTGTGCTAGGATTATTGAAGTAAATCTACTTTTCATCACAAGCAACGAGCCCGTTTAAAGAAACGTCAATCCCAAGGATTGGAATGCAGTTGATCACAAACCTGAACTCGCCTTCCTGCTATTGCTGACGTTAAATCGTGAGGAACTTCTCTACAGCGTCTATTGCCTTTTCGAAGTTGATGCAAATGGCGCCTTACGGTTTATTTGGAATACCCAAGTTTTGCAGCATTACGAGTTGGGCCGACCAGAACCTTGTTTCCTCTTGATACTTGTATCTCCGCCAGTAAATTTTCGAAACCAGCGCAGCGCCGTACGAATGTTCACTATTACTTCCCCTTCCACTTCGCATATTTTTTTAACTGCGGCGGTTGCAGAAACGTTTTGTTTCCAGTAATAACGCAACAGTATCAAAATTTCGTATTTTTCGCCAGCCATTTTGACGTTTATTGCTAGTTAGAAACAAAAGAATATAAGAAGAAAATTAGACAGGGACATTCGCCTGTTTGATTTACTTTTAATTTTTTTTATGGGCCACCCTAATATTATATATAGGTACATATTAACAATTATTATTTGCGACAGGTGAATGTGTAATATTAATACTGTCATGAATTATTGGATTATTCACAATAAGGTAGGCTTCTCCGAAGGCAAATGAGTCTAGTTTGGTTTATGACAAGACAATTTAGTTGCTCCTTGAGGTTTAAGATTTTAGCGGCTTTGGGGTTTTGCAAATTTTTCTTTTAACTGAAAATGTCACTTCTTTTAGGATGTCACTTATGTAAATTTCTGTAGTTTTCCTTAATAAGAAGTTCCTCAGGATAAATATTACTGGCTCCTGGTAAACAGAAATATATTCAAGATGGTTGCTTCAAGTTTATATGCGGGTTCAAAGGCTGGTTTTAGAGTAAAAAAATCAGGTTATAGGTATTACAGCGGCTGTAACAGGTAAGTATTTAACCTCCAGGAATACTGGATGACACTAAGTAAATCTCTAAAATTAGCTTCAAGTCTGGCGGTCAAGATATATTGGTATGTTATCTGGTCAGGTAACGGAAGATTGTTTATCAAACAGCAAATTGCGTATAAGTTGTGCTTCTAAGGAAGCGGAAACGTCATTAAAAACCCAACACTTACTTGCGTGAGTATTAATATTGTTCAATTTTGGAATCGGATTTAATAATTGACTTCTCACTGGTTGTGAGAGCCTGGTTAAATTTTAACACAACCTTTTATACTGTTTAGGTGACGGTGGTGGTGAGTAACTGAATGCAAGTGTGTAATTTATTTATTGTCCCAGGAGCATAGGCTCGGATTGCGGAGTCGATTGAGGCGAAGCAGGGCGACACCCTAAGTTACGCTTCCGTCGAGGTGGAAAAAGCAAGACAGGACGAGACCATACGTTACGCTTTTCGTCCGCGTTTGTATTAGTGTAGGTGCTACTCTATTTATGTACAGACTAGATTTTATTCGAACGGCAGCTCTTCAGGAAGAGTTAGGACATGTAGAAGCTGATCAGGAATAATCAGACGAAACCCCTAGGCGCAAAACCACGAGTATACTCCTGGAGACGGTCAGAAATAGTCGGATTACCTATACGAAAAAAACTGCGAGGCGGCTAAGGCCAAGAGAATATCTCACTTATTGGTCTGTCGTGGGTGAGGAACCACTAGAGCTCTAACGTAGAAAATCTTTAATGGAGAGAGGGATAAATATTGTTTATTTTTTAATTCTAAAGCATTTAACGTCAAAAAATGATTTAATTAATAAATAATCAATTAGGATACCTACTGTATAGAATTACAACTTTTTATAATGGTGCATTACAAGTCTAAGCAAAATTACGAAAAACTTAACTTTATTAAGGTGGGGGAGGGACAGAGTTGAAAAATGGAATGTGTTCATAGCTTTTGAGCTTTGAATGGTAGGAAAGGAAAAATATGGGGCGGAAGGGAGTGTAAAGGGAGCGCAATTCAACAACGTAAAAAAGGCTTCAATAAATAAAAGATGGGGGAGGGGGGCAACCTAACTCATACTTGCTGCGGTACGCTTTGTTTTGTTTTTCTAGATAACAATTAATTAGATACAAAAGGAAATTTATTAAAAAATAATTACATAATATGCAGAATGGCCATTATAAACAACTATTGTGACCTAGGATTTAACTCGACCCAAACTCCGTGTTGGCGTACATTAAATGTATTACTTGAATTTGCGACCTTAGTTCTTGTGGTGCACAAAAGTTCATAATTTAGTAATAAATTTACAATTAGTAATTTCACTTCCAGAATCCCATACCGATACCCTGAAACAAGCAAATATTTATTCTGCTGTGGACGTTTTTAACGTTACCTATGCACGATTTTGGACCTATTCCAAAAGGAAAATTAGTGTACGGTTGGATATTATGTTTGTTGTCATCATTAAATCTGTCAGGATCAAATTTATGAGGATTTGGAAAGTATTTGGGATCTAAATGAATTGAGTTTTGTAAAACCCAGATCCATGTACCTTTCTCTATAAGAAGTTCTTTTTCTCCGGACCCTTCTGATTCAATTACATATTCCTTAGTAGCTTTTCTGTCAATAATTCCAGTTGGTGGGTGTAACCTTAATGTTTCTGTACTTAACATAACATTAGAAAACTCGTATTTAGATAGAATTAAATTTTATTACCTTCAAGAACGTTATCCAAATATTTCATAGACATGATTGCTTCATAATTCACTTTTCCATCAAATTTTTGTAAAGTAGTGATTATATGTTCGTACAGTTTTTGTTGCACATCATAGTTGACTGTTAGTTCATAGACTAGCAATGATATAGTGCCTGTAACTGTTTCAAACCCAGCAAAGAAAATTATCAATGCCTGTGCTGTTACTGCTACGTAATCAATATCATCTTCGATACTCTTTAAAATGGTAGTCAATGACTTATCACCTTCACATTTCTTTCTTTTGTACAATTCAAGTAATGTATTAATAAGATCAAGTTCGTAACTTTTATTACCTATCCGAATTTTGGCAGAACTTTTTATAATATCCACAAAGAAACTCCCTGCTTTTTTGTTATATACAGTTAACCCCAGAATCTATAAAGAAGAGAAATAAAAACCGAAAACAATTTCACCTGCCACATAACACACCTTCGATAATCTAGAGCTTATGTGGGAACACACGTACAAAAGTCCTCTCAAAGGAGAATACTTCATTGCTAAACAGGCCATTTGATAAAATTCGTTATTAGGTTCCTTCAGTGAGTCGCAGCTGACACCAAACGCAATGGTTGCAAAAATATTGTTTGACAGATGTTGCAAACATTCGCCCATATCCACAGTAATTCTTTCACCGTTTGATTTTGCTTTTAAGTGATGAATCAAATTGTGAGCATACTTTTCCAAAAACTGAAATGACGCTTTTAGTTTATTGCTTGTAAAAAATGGAGACATCGTGGTTCTGGCTTCAACCCACTTCTCTTCTGTAATTTTTTTGCGAATTTAATTTTTTTAGAAATTATTAGAGTATAACTTACTATCGTTAGTTCCAACTAAATTAAGTGACCATAGTTTATCTGAGTCTAAAGGAATAATCTCTGAATGTAAATTAAAACAGTCAAAGTCCTTTACCATGATACGTCTTATTAATTCTGGATCTCGAATTAAAAGCACTGGGCGAAAAAAGTGAAAAAATCCAACATACCTATAAGAATTACGAAAATAATTACAACTATCTAGAAAATTATTAAATGGAAAAATAAACACATGGAATAGTAATTAGACAACTGTACAAAATTTAATACGAGACCAATAAATAGACACATTCATATTAAATAAATTTAGTACGAGAATATTCCATGGTGATGTGTGTCATGGTATAGTAGGGCAACAGAAGAATTTGGAGGAATCAGGGGATAATTTAAACTTAGTTCTAAAGGATCCAACAAATTTTGTTAACGATTTACTTTTACAGTTGACCTAAGCTGGGAGGGCGGAGCTAGCTCTGTCGTCTTTTCTGAGTACATTCAAGTTAAGAAGTATTTCGGCGCCAAATTTAAATATTGGAAAATTGGTCCTTGGAGTTTCTGGTCAACTAAGCGTTACTTGTTTAATAACTAGATATAATTAATAGAGACGTTGTTGATGCCAAATGATTATCCATTACAGATGAAACGATTAAATATAATAATAGTATCAAACAAAATACACCCACGTACCACACAAAATTAAAAAACATCGAACGCGATTAGATGGCTAAGCTACCATCATCAGCGGTCGAGTGGGGCGAACTAAAGAAAATTTCTAACATATATACCATCAGCGAGTAACGCTTCGTTGCTTATCTGGTGAAAGTGAAAGCTATGAAAGTATAATGAGTTCTGAGTAGCCTAAAGGTCCTTGATCATCGTTATTCATTAGAATTTGTTTGTTTTTGAAGATCTTTATACTTTCATAACAATCAAGTTCGTACTTATTACTAACATGTTTGATTAATGATACCTTATCCACTTCATGATTTTTGCCGAGCATATGTAGGCCTACGGCAGACTACGGTCCCTACGTTTATATTTTATATGAGCTAAATGCTCTTTAAAGCAAACTATTATCTGAAGTAGTGACTGTTTTCAAATTAATTTTGTAAAAGATTTTAGATAGATGTTTTGTATAAGCAGCATAGTTTGGTAACTTTACATACTTTGTTTCTATTTGTTCTCTAGCGTTACCTAATGTAGTTACGTTCTTAACCCTCATCCTATGTGTTCGTTTCCTAACTATATTAATAACCACTTCATCTGAAAACCCATTGTGTGCAGCAATTTCTTTAATAGTGCGCAATTCTTTATTATAATTTTGAACTGAAAGAGGAAAGTTAAGCAATCTATAAACCAAAAAGTTAAAAGCCGCGAGTTTATGCTGCCCACAGTGATTTAAATTATTGATTATGAATCTTTTAGTGCTAGTTTCTTTACGATAAATATCTTTACCTAGTTTTTTGTTACCAGAGTATTAAGGAACGGGAGACAGTCGTTTGTCTTGATCTCATAGGTCAATTTTATTGTCGGAAATTTAGAATTTAAAGTTTCTACAAAGTTCTTAACACTACAAGGATGGCAAACACATCATCCACGTATCTAATCCAAACTCTAGGAAAATTAGACAAATCGCATTTTAAGTCTGTCTCAAATTTACCCATGAATACAGTCCGCGCGGCCAAAGAATGCCTGAACGTTGGATGCGCATTTGTCCAACTTCAAGTTTCTTAAGCGCGGCAGGTCAGTGGCGTCGCCACCAAAAGCGCGTTCCGTTTATTATTATGTATTACACTAATTAATTATTTATTTACATACGTATTTGTGAATTTAACTTTATTACAATTATTGCAACAAAACGACAGTGAACCATTTTGTGTCCTATGTGAATTTTAAAGCTCATAATACTCAAATTTATTAGGCAAATAAGTAGTTTTGCGGCGCATGTAATGCTAATGGCACTTGCTTAAATTCTCATTAAAGAAATCCTAATAGTTGACATTCCTTAGTATCATTAACAACAGATTAGCAAATATTCAAAAATGTTTTTATTAGTTAGTTCGTTTTCAACTGTGATTTAAAAGCGAGTGTAGAAATATGAGTTCCACATTGGGAAAAATTGGCCAAGTAATAAGTGGTCAAACGCGTGAGGTGATATATAATGTGTACAGTTATTTGAAAAACTTACACCTCACATATACCTTGAAACAATTAAAAGAAACTGTGTCTGAAGCAACAAAAGTGTCTGTTAGATCAGTGGCAAATATTATTAAAGAGGGTGAAGGTCCAACAGAAGAGGGAAAACCAAGATTTTCAACTCCAGACAAGAATCGCCCACGTCCGTCTCCTGCGACCGACTTGGAAGATTTCGAAAAGAGCCTAGTATATAATTTTCACAAGACCGAGGGTGTACGGGTGACAATTCCTGCTCTACGCGACAAACTCCACAATGATTTAGGTTGGTACGGTGGTGCTACATCTTTACGTGTTATATTAAAAGACCTGGGATTTCAGTGTCATCGAACTGAGAATAATAGAAAACTTTTAATAGAGAAGAACGATATAAGGGCTCTAAGAATTACTTACTTACAAAAAATTCAATTCTACCGAGAATTAAATCGTCCAATTATCTATATGGACGAAACATATGTTCATAGTGGACACACAATTAACGTCGCGGAGTGATGGCACAACTAACGGACTGCTGTCTGCAATTTCCAAAGGACCAAAAATGATTGTGTTACATACAGGAGGTGAAATGGGTTTTTTTACCAGGTTGTAGTCTGATATTTAAATCAGGAACTAGCAGCGGAGGCTATCACGGTGAGATGAATTATAGCAACTACGAAAAATGGTTACGTGAGAAACTTTTACTAAACTTGCCTCCACAATAAATTTTGGTTGTTGATAATGCGCCGTACCATAATGTTCAGGTGGATCGTGCTCCAACAAGTAATTCGAAAAAGGCAGATATGGTGAAGTGGTTAATACAGAAAAAGATACCGTTCACTCCTTTGATGTGCAGACCACAACTTTATGAAATAATTAAGCTACACAAAAAGGAACATATAACGTACAAGTTTGATTGTATATTAAGTAATGAAGGACATACGGTGCTGCGACTACCACCCTATCACCCGGACTTAAACCCGATTGAGTTGATTTGGGCTTAAGTGAAAAAGTGAAGAAATACCACCTTTAACTTCAACCACGTTAGAAGATTGTTGGAAGAAGAATTAGCGGCTGTTACTCAAGAAAACTGGCAAAAGTGCTGTAAGAAGGTAATCGACCAGGAAAAAAAATATTTAGAGAACGAAATATTGATTGACGTACAAGTCGAAAAACTGGTGATAAATTTGGAGGACGATTCAGAAACTGAAAGTGGCTGGTCTAGTGATGAATGATTGTGTGACTTATTTGTTAGTAGTATTTAATATTATTATAGTAGGTAATTATCGCCGTTTGAGTAACTTTTCCCCAAAGTGTATGGAAATATAAAAATTGATTACCTAAGAAATATCATAATTTTTTTAAATCCTGAATAATACTCTTAAAATACAGCCTATTCTGTTTCTATAATTAAAAATCGAACTTATACTTTTTTGATTTTCATAAACGATTAAACTGTTGTGTTCATTTGTAATTCAAATATAAAATTTATTACTTGTCAACATGGTTATTTTTTTATTTTATAAATGTTTAAACTATTACTGTTCATATGTAATTCAAATAAATAAAATATTTTAAAATTTCTTGTGGTTTGGTGACGAATAATTGAAAACGCGACACCGACGCCACTAGTAATGCTTTCAGTCGCTATTGCGTTAACGAGGGCGGCCGAATGCACGAACATTCATGCGCGACACGAGGTATTCTTTGGTCGCGCGGACTGTAGATTGGCTATAAACAGAGATAAGCTATTGCCCATTGTCGTACCATGTTCTTGCTGGAAAAAGGTTTGTTTCATACTCAAATCTGTTGATTTAAGAAAATCTTCTACTTCTCTATCGTCCAAATGGTTTTTTTTAAAACATCTTCTAAATAAACTAAGGTTTGATCTATTGGAACGCTCGGAAACAATGAACAAACGTCGAATGAGACTAAAGTTTCATTTTCTATAAGTTCAATATTTTTAATTTTATCAATAAATTCATACGAATTTGCCACACTGAAGTTGGGCTGGTGGTAGGAGAGGTTATGAAATTTACTAGATAACCATTTGGACAGCAGATAGGTAGGTGAATTAATACCAGAAACAATGGGTCGTATAGCATTATCTGGGGTATGAACCTTATGCAAGCAATATATTCTAGGTAACACCGGATTGGATACCGTTAGTCGAAACCTAATATTTTACATGCTAATAAAACCTTCCTAGTTGAAGTAATCATTTCAGGAAGATGATCTTTGGTAATTACTGAATAAGAACCTGAATCTAAGAGTTCGTTGACTGAAGCAAAATAATCCTCTTTGTTTAAAATGTCTACTTGATTGTCTTTATCTGCTTTGAGATAAAAACAACTTTTACTTTTGAGATCTTTAACAATTCGAAGTTCTAAATGATTTAAATTAAATTTTCTGAAATTTGAATTTTACTGACTTGTCTAACGTAATTTTTGCAATTTTCATCCAATGATTTAATCGAACCTTTTGTAGGCACTATAAACTCGCGGCTTATAACTTTTTGGTTCATAGATTACTTAACATTCCTCTTTCAGTTCAAAATTATAATAAAGAATTGCGCACTAATAAAAGAATTACTGCATACAATGGGTTTTCAGATGAAGTGGTTATGAATATGGTTAGGAAACAAACACATAGGATGAGCGTTAAGAACGTAACTACATAAGGTAATGCTAGAGAATAAATAGAAACAAAGTATGTAAAGTTACCAAACTATCCCACTTATACAAAAGGTCTATCTAAAATCCTTTCCCAAAATTAATTTGAAAACAGTCACTACTTCAGATAATAGTTTGCAAACTCTTTTAGGCAATCCAAAAGATAAAGTGGGTAAGCAGGATAGCTCGGGAATTTATAAAATTAGTTGTAAAAATTGTGAACAAATATATGTGGGGCAAACTAATGACCTATCAAAATTCGGTTTAAAGAACATTTAGCTCATATCAAATACAAACGTTGGGACAAGTCTGCCGTAACCCTACATATGTTTGGTAAAAATCATGTAGTAGATAAGGTATCATTAATCAAATGTTAGTAATAAGCACGAACTTGATTGTTATGAAGGTTTAGAGATCTTCAAAAACAAACAAATTCTAATCAACAACAATGATCAAGGACCTTTAGGCTACTCAGATCTCATTAAACTTTGATAACTTTCACATTCACTTTTACCAGATCAGCAACGGGGCGTTACTCGATGATGGTATATATGTTAGAAATTCTCTTTAGTTCGCCCTAGTCGACCGCTGATGATGATAGCGTAGCTATCGAAACGCGTTCGGTGTTTTTTAATTTTGTACGTGGGTGTATTTTGTTTGTTACAGATCCTGCCACAGTTCCAGTGTTCCAGATTTTTCAACATAATAATAGTATATTACATAACGAACTACGAAAGTGGTAGATATCGCACAAGCGGGAATTCCGCAAGTGCAGGATAGACACTTTCGTGCAAGCTTAATGTAGACTATCTTTCCTACAACCACGAAAGAAGACAGTCTCCTTAGTGCTTTATTGATCACAAATTAAACAATTACAAAATATACTTAATCTAACATTTCAAGTTTTTTTAATAAGAAATCATAATCATGCCCTAACAAATAGTGTAGTTCGTAATTATTATAAATTTAAAGGCGATTACTTTTTGCACATATCTACGTGGAAGGCGTAATTTAACCTTGAGATTGACTTCGAGGTTGACCCTGGGGTTAACCTTGGGACACGCCTTTGAGTTGACCTTGAGTTTAACCTTGGGGCCTGCCCTTGGAGTTGGCTTTGGGTTCGGCCTTGGAGTTGGCCTCGTGAATTTTTTGTATTCTAGTAAGGGGCCCTAATGCTAACTTGTAAAACGGGTATAGGGACTTCTCGAGCCTATGACCGTTGCCGTGGCCCCCTGGTTGCGAAATTCGAATTTGTGTCGCCATCTAACTATGTGTGGACCAACGAATATTTGCTGTAATGAAGGTGGCGTTGCGAAATTTAAATTTGTGCCGCCATCTAGCTGTGTGTGGACTAATGAATATTTTCTGTAATAAAAGTAGCGCCACCTATCGGTGTATTTCTAGCACTCATTAGGGTTTGTTTGTGGTTCTATCTAGTAGTATATAGACTAATAAATGTTTTCTGTAATAGAGTCTAGCTTTACTACTTAACTGCTTATGTAAGGCCGTATCCTCTAGAATATTCATATAAGTTCTTTTTTAAAGATGGGACTTAAAATTATTTTCGCTATGTATTATCTAATTATATTGGTCGTTTTGTATTTGTTACTTGAAGAGTGTTTTTAAGATGGTGCTTAAAATTATTTTTGGCTATGTGGTTTTGATACATGGACACGGTTCTGGTACACGTTGCACAACACTATCTTAGTTTGTAACACAATCAGAATTAAATTACGAGATTAATTGTTCGATATTCCCATTGCAAAAACAGTCACATGTAATATATAAAGTCTAAGTATAGTATGTGGCGTTAACGTGATAATGACGCGACTTGGGGACGCTGTGAACACGCAGGCTCGTGTACCAGGTTACGTGAAAAAACAGGACACAGTGATAAAATAAGCGTCTATGTCGACGAGTCTGATATAAATAAATAAGTCCTAACGTAAAGTCCTTAAACATGCAGATTAGCACAAAGTGTCTGTCACACGTACACGTAAAATGTTAGAGGGAATTAATACGTGCTCGACGTTCGTAACTTGTATTAATAAATACAGGGTTACGGAGATTGCTTCTGAGCGTCAATCGGCCTACTCTCAGAGCGGATGCTGGTGATGATAACGACACCTGGGGCAGACCGCCAGTCTCAGCTGCCTGCGAGGTATAAAGGCTTGCACATCCCAAGGAAGTGATGGAACTCAAGCCAGACTGCCAGTCTCAACAACCTGTATAGCAGTAGAAGTAAGGAGGACTTCTACTTGAGATCGTCTCAATTCACTCGGTTCGGAGTCCGCTATTTAAACCATTTTTCGCCGGAAACCCCGACGTCATTTCTAAGTGGGGAGATATGTGATTACATCACTCTACCTAATTACATTAGTCGTATTTGAATTTGTTGCTTGAAGAGTGTCTTTAAAACGAGTCTTAAAAATATTTCTAGCGATGTGCGGCATAATTACAGTGAACAAATACCCCTAACACTAACTTGTAAGACAGCTACATACTTTTGGTCCCTTGATTCGGAAGTTGTTCTTAGACCTTCGCCCCTGTCATGAATCACTTATTTTGATTTAATTATAAGACATAATGTATCATGGCCCGTTTGTTTTAATTTTGATTATGATTTATAAGCAACTTGCACAGGCATTTTTGAAATAGCTTGTTTATAACGTCTAATAAAGAAGATACAGGGTTTTTAATAATAATTTATTATATCAAATTAAGGTTTTTGATTGACCGAAATCAAATACTGTCAAGAAAACACGTTAAAACGTGTAATTGAGGGTAATCATATTACTCTATCTGAATTTTAAGACTATTAGTCAGATTCCATTTTTAAAGATATATCCTTTATTTCACAAAATATACGAACAGTAAGACCTTTACTGATTCAGATTAAATTTTACAAAAAACTTCGTTAACATTTTCTGATTATTTTAGTGGCTGGTTTTGGTTTGGTTAATACGTGTTTTATTTACCGTCTATCTATTTTCGCTAAATATTATTATTAATTGGGAGAGCGAATATTTTTCGAAGTGATTAAATGTAAAATATATGGAATTTAATTACTGTTTTGGTATAACCTTACTAATATTCTACTCATGTAAGGCCACGTCCTCTAGAACGTTCCATTCAAAAACCCTGACTTACTACAGGGTCATTAGCGTTACATCATATATACGAATTTACAAGATGCTTTTAAAAAATGATTTTCAATTCGAAGTCATCCATCAGCATTATACAGGGCAAAATTACTTTAGAATAAAGGAGTAATTAGTATTATATATATATATATATATATATATATATGATAATACTAATTACTTTATTCTCATTCGACGTTTGTTCACTGTTTCAGAGCGTTGCAATAGATCAAACCTTAGTTTATTTAGAAGATGTGTTAAAAACCATTTGGAAGATAGAGAGTAGAAGATTTTCTTAAATCAACAGATTTGTGTATGAAACAAACCTTTTCAGCAAGAACATGGTACGACAATGGGCATGGCTTATCTCTGTTTATAGCCAATCTACAGTTCGCGCGGCCAAAGAATACCTCGTGTCGCACATGGATGTTAGTGCATTCGGCCGCACTCGTTAACGCAATAGCAACTGAAATCATTACCAGTGGCATCGGTGTCGCGTTTTCAATTATTCGTCACCAAACCACAGGAAATTTTAAAATATTTTATTTATTTGAATTACATATGAACAGTAATAGTTTAAACATTTATAAAATAAAAAAATAACCATGTTGACAAGTAATAAATTTTATATTTGAATTACAAATAAACACAACAGTTTAATCGGTTATGAAAATCAAAAAGTATAAGTTCGATTTTTAATTATAGAAACAGAATAGGCTGTATTTTAAGAGTATTATTCAGGATTTAAAAAAATTATGATATTTCTTAGGTAATCAATTTTTATATTTCCATACACTTTGGGGAAAAGTTACTCAAACGGCGATAATTACCTACTATAATAATATTAAATACTACTAACAAATAAGTCACACAATCGTTCATCACTAGACCAGCCACTTTCAGTTTCTGAATCGTCCTCCAAATTTATCACCAGTTTTTCGACTAGTACGAGTTCTGGTGTATCCAGATGACAGTCTTATTAAGTGACAGTGCGGATAAGCTACAAACCGCTCTGAGGAAGTTTGGTATAGTCTGTGACAGCATGGACCTAAAGGTAAACGTGAACAAAACTAAGATTGTGGTGTTCAATCGGGAAGGTGGAAAGAAGAGTAGAGTATTTATCCTGCAAGATGAAATTGTGGAACAAGTGGACGAGCTGGTATATCTGGGTAGAATGTTTACTGCAGATGGTACAATGGAGGGCGGAATAGGATGAAAGGTCAATGCTGGAAGGAAAGTGATTGGAAGTATGTGGACGACAATGAGAAACGAAAGCATTGGCCTAGCTGCGAAACGAGCAATCTAAAATAGCGTGTTTGTCTCATCAGTACTGTGTGGAAGTGAGGCATGGGTATGTCAAAAAAATCACGATAGAAAAACAAATGCGTGGGTATAAGATTCCTGAGAAGCGCATGTGGTAAAATGAGAAGGGACAAGGTAAAGAATGAATGCATAATGACGGAGTGTGGCGCGCAAAAGACGATGATCGATACATAAAAGTAGTACATTACGTTGGTTTGGTCACATTGAGAGAATGAACAACGCAAGAATAACGAAGCAGATATGTGTGGGTGAGTTTAAAGGAAAGGCCGGGTCTCATAGGCTACGTAAAACTTGGCTGAATGTAGTAGAATGTATGATAAAGGAAAAAAAGGTAAGGAGTTTTAAAAATAAAAGGGCATGCGGAGATAGGAAAGCACGAAGAAAGATTGTGAATGAAAAATAAAAAATAAATAAGAGGCAGGGGTTGTTTTGCATGCCCTGCAAGGGAATGGAGTGAAAATTACGTTAAGTTAAGTTTATGCAGCACCTTTCATAGGACAAGTTTTTTCGGATTTGCGAAAAGGATTCGGATAGACCAATGTGGGTTGGTTCTAAGCAACATGAAAGAGACAGAGGTGAAAAATACCTCTTTGTCATTTTGTTTACCGGTTCAATATTGCCACACAACTGCGTTAATTCAGAAATTGTGTAAGTTGTATGTTATGCTTACAACTGCCGATACACGGGCATAAGATTCCGCTTTTTCTCTCCAACTTAGTAATTTTTGCGGGTTTTGGAAGTGAATGATTAAACAAGTTCTCCATAAAGGATATACAGAAAACCATTTCCTCGTTCCTAAGCCTATACTCATATTACTTTAGTGACTAGCAAAAATAATCGCTTATACTATCTCTTACAGCGCCATACCAATTTAATACAGGACTCGTAAATAGCTCCACTCCGCGACAAAGTACTGCGACTTTGTATAACCACGAGTCTAACGCAACTCGTCTATCCTTTCGAAAAACTCCGTGACACTAGCGTTTCCGTTAAATTCGAACTGTAAATGCCACGATCCATGCTACGGTCAGGATAACGCATTCGTTCGACAAATTTTGGATCAAGATTCGGCGTACATAACTTTTGTGGAGGAATAATACCGTCCTTTCACGTTGACCCCAACACATAAGTTTCCGAAAAGTTCACTAAATTTAATCAAGTAAGACATAAATTAGTATACTGATTGTTGATTATTAAACCGTCTGGGTCAAGTAGTGTATCATTCGGATCGTTTCATATCGTTGCTCTTTGAACTTACGATCAAAACGTTACGGCAGGTCACATACATAATTTCCGATACAACTTAAGTTTTAATACACAATTTCAATTTAAACTTTAAAAACTTATCTCGCTTTTGATAATCTCCAACACATTACCTGTATACTAAAGGCTTGACTTGCAACCATTATCAAATCGTTACTGAAGATTAACGGTCCCAAATACGTAATAGTTTTAATTTACTACGTTCCAAAACACTGGCAAAGCAGCCATTTAGTTATTAATACTTTGTTGGAAATTGATATTTTCATTTACTCAAAATAATTTTAAAAATTGCAAAATGTCAACAAATTAACCAAAATACGTTGTACAACAAAGTACTTCACATAAATCAATAAAATTGTTATAAGTGTGATTATGAACGAATAAATTCAAAAGTAAATATGTATGTTTCAATACAATAACTTGACTTACTAACACGGTTGGTGAGCTTTGGAATGCTTTTTTGAGTCAAACTCATTTTACTGACACCACATTAACTGTGTGTGTGTGTGCGTGCGCGTCCGTGCTGTGTGTGCGTGTGTGCGTGTGTGCGTGGTGCGTGTGGTGTGTGCGTGTGTGCTGTGTGCGTGTGTGCGTGTCGTGTGCGTGTGTGTGTGTGTGTCGTGTGTGCGGTGTGCGTGTGTGCTGTGTGCGTGTGTGCGTGTGTGCGTGTGTGTGTGCGTGTGTGTGTGTGTGTGTGCGTGTGTGCTGTGTGGTGTGTGGTGTGTGTGTGTCGTGCGTGTGTGGTGTGGTGTGTGTGTGTGGTGTGGTGTGTGTGGTGTGGTGTGGTGTGGTGTGGTGTGGTGTGGTGTGGTGTGGTGTGGTGTGGTGTGGTGTGTGTGTGTGGTGTGGTGTGGTGTGGTGTGGTGTGGTGTGTGTGGTGTGTGTGTGTGTGTGGTGTGGTGTGGTGTGGTGTGTGTGTGTGGTGTGGTGTGGTGTGGTGTGTGTGGTGTGTGTGTTTGATGTGGTGTGGTGTGTGTGTGTGTGGTATGTGTGTATGGTGTGATATAGTGTGATATGTGTGTGTGTGTGTGTGTGTGTGTGTGTGTGTGTGTGTGTATAATATTGTGTGTGTGTGTGTGTGTGTGTAGGTGTTTGTGTGTGATCGAGCTACAGATGGCGTGTATAATTGTTTAGATGTATGGTCAAGAATAATTTTGTCGTTGCAATGAAAAACACACAGCATGCACAGATGAATATATGATTGATTTGAGAATTAATTAAAGGCAGGCAGATAGGAGATATTGAGCGAAAGTCATGACAGAAATGGGTACATTATTCACATTTATCGATAACCAATCCATGACGGCATAATTTATCGTTATACTACCAAACTGAATTATACTTTAAAACTGAATTATCTTTAAAAGATATGTTTTTCTTATTAGGTTGGTCGTTGTTCAGATATAGAAAAACTTTGAAGGAACGCTTAAATTCCACCTTAAGAATTTTTTGCCGTCAATTTACGCTTCGCATAAAATAATTGCACAAAACATAATTAATCTGTAATTTTAAAGTCTACATACAAATATTTTTATATCTTTGAACTATGGAATATGATTAAAACTAAAAACTCATTCTGCCGCCCGATTTCTTCCAAATTCTACTCAGCTCCAGGACATATAAAAAGGAGCTTAAATTTAATTTATATTAAAAATTATTATTAATTTTATTAAATACATAAATGAAAGGTTTACCTCGAGTAGGATTTGAACCTACAACCTGTACTTTGCTAGGGTACCGCGCTAACCAACTGCTCCATCGAGATTCAAGCCCCAATCAATGTTAATTTTGTCTTTATATATGTAGAACATATATCATCCGAACAATTTGATAATCCGGATTGGTCTGGTTTTAGTTGATCCGGGTTATCGCGACACTACTGTATTTATATTATTATTGTTAATAGTGATATTTTTGTTTTTGCTGTTAGACATCACAACAAATGACTTTAGGGTTCTATTTTGAGCCTAATTTGATTTTTGTCCTAGTAGTTTGATTAGCTTAACGGTTAATTGGGAGAATATCCTTTGGCTAAACTTTGCCTACTATATTTAAATGGTACGTTTCAGTTTTGCTTCGATAAACTTTAGACTAAGATTACAAAGTTGAGTTTTATGTTGGGTTTCGTTACACAACACTATCGAAATAATTTTTGATATAAAGCAATATAGAACCTGATACACACTGAATTTTTGAAATAATTTGAATGTGACTATTGGTTTTGGTAATCAAAGGTACGTATCTAAAACTAAATACTAAACCGCATTTCGGTATCTTAAACCGTTTACAGAGAAATTTCCAGTACGGACAAAGGGAAAAAGCGCAGATAATAGTAATTTATTTATGGCAAATAGTACATACATACCTTTTATCAAAGAATTTTTCATAAATATCTTTTAAAACCAATGAGTAACTATTAATCCGAAACATGTTTTCCGTAAAATATCCAATACAACGTAGGGGACAAACGTATGCAACATTTCTTCTTTTCCAATAACTGTAAATATAAAATAGTTTAAAAATTACTGACAGAACTATCGTGGTGAACATTAATGGTAACATCATATTTTTAAAAGATAATAACAGTGACTGCCTTAGGAGCGTCGTGTGAATAGCTATTTAATATTAGCAAAGGTTATCTCATTATGGCAACAAACCATTTAAAATAAAATTATACTGATTAGAAAACTATTAAGTACAACTGTTTCTTTCGCTAGGTATTTAAGTATCAATAATAAGACAAAACATTTAAGTAAAATAACAAGTACAGAAACTTCCTACGGCTCTGTCAGGGTTAGACTTGGACCCTCTACTTTTACCTGCCAACCTTCTGGCTTGGTAGATTATTATTGGATCCTGTTTGTAAACCATGAGCTGAATTCTACATTAGAAGACTACTCGGATGTACACCTAGAGTAACTCCAACACTTATTAATACACAAAAATCTCAATTTTTGGTTTAAGCCGTCGCTTGAAAAGTGTAGACAAAATTCCTAAAATAATTGTCCCAAACGTGTATGCCTGTTTGAACACTCCTTACCATGCCTAATAACTGTTTAAAAAAATTAATACGCTTCCAAAATTTTTATTTATGTTTATTTCACTACATGTTTCAGTAGATGTATCATTAATAAGACAAAACATTTATGTAAAATAACAAGTACTTATGGTAACAAATTCTTATTAGACAAACTGGATGCAAATTATAATTGTGCAGATTATCATTGGATCCTGTCTGTAAACCATTAGCTGCATTCTACACTGAGAGCATACTCGGGTGTAATACCAGAGTAATACCAGCACTTACCAGTACACAAAAATCCAAATTTTTGGTGTAAGCCGTAGCTTTAAAATTGTAGAGAAAATTCCTAAAATAATTGTCCCAAACGTGTATTCCTGTTTGGACACTCCTTACCTTGCCTGTTTGAAACAGGCGTTCATTTTAGTAGATGCGTTTAATTAATCAAGAATTAAAATCTTCAGCCACCACCTATACAATACACAAACGCTCTGGAGACATCACAAAACTGTACATAAAATACTGCTTTATCAAGGAAAAGTTAAATATGAAAATTTCTTTGCTTCTAGAATTTTGTATCATCAAGGAAAAATCCAGACGTTTCGTTAGAAACGTGTTATGTGAGTCCGTATTGTAAGTGTTTTGTAACTGTGGTCACATATTGGTTGATTTGATCGGCCTATTTCCACTATTTTTGTTTTTGTAGTACGACCTCATCAGGCTTAATCTTGAGAAGGACTGATTTCGCACTTGAAACGAATTCATTTACGCTGATGTTTTCCAAAGCACTTGACTACATTCCGATTCGAACTTGGCACCTTTCGCTTACTCGCAACGGGACGGTGTGCCAACGGACACTAATAGAAACCTAATGGGTCTTGCCTAATTTGTGAAATATAAACGGCCCTTAACACTCTTATTTCTCACACTTTGATATTCGTTTTCAAACGCCTTCTAAACATGCTCTCGAAATCAGGTTTAATTTGAATTTCAAAGATTGTTCGGATTCATGGTTTTTTTCTACACTAGTTTCCTTATCGGATTTTCTGTCAGTGAGATTAAGTGATATTGTCTTGTATGTTATCCCACTGGATTCAGTGGTATTCGTTGCAGACATGTTCGGCTATTCTTGATCTTTCTGTTTCGCCTTTGCCGATGTTATTCTTGTGTTCTTTTTTGGAGTGTTATACTGATTCATTGTTTGGTTGTGGTTAAAACCAAAGCGTATTTCAACAGTTGTATTTCATTTAATAATATCTATTTATTGCATTTGTCATGTTCGGGTTTGTAATAAAGTTTTGGGTGTTGGACAAGATTCTAATAATTTACTTAATCTACACTACATTCCTTCCCTGCACGGTTACTATAGGTAGACCGTACACTACATTGGCACCAAGGACATTATAAACTTAAAACCAACTCTTATTCTTATTTAGCTTTAGGAGGTGCGAGTTTAGTGGTGGTTTCAAAGTAAATAATGTTAGGTTAAACTAAATAACCTGCAGCGACCAGGTTCCCCTAGATAACAGTTTTGATTCGTATTAACACAATGGTTTACATAATAAAAAAATATGAAATCAAACGTAAGTATGTAATTTGAGTAAAAGCAGCAAATAAATAAAAGGCATAAAGACAAAATTTGCATCGATTGAGACTTGAACCTTGATGGCGCAGTTGGTTAGCGCGTTACTCTAGCAAAGTACAGGTCGTAGGTTCAAATCCTACTCGAGATAAACTTTTTATTTATGTATTTAATAAAATTAATAATAATTTTTAATTACATACTTACCTTTGAACTTATTCGTTCATAACAAAAACTTTAAATAAAAGGCACTTTAAAAAAATGATTGTAAATTTGACATTTAATTATTATCACGATATTGTTTAATTATACTAAGTTTTTAATTATATGTATTACTGGTATTATATCATGAATTGTGCAATTTTGAATTTAATTAGTCAGGCGAGATTATTTGGTTACTAAAATTTTGTTCTCTTCATCCAACTTAGATACATGAACTGATTAGTTTTGTGTGTAATTGTACGTTTTATTTATCTGCTATGTACTAAACTGATTTCTCAGATTTACTTTTTGTGTAATTGTACTGTGGCAGGATCTGTAACAAACAAAATACACCCCACGTACCACACAAAATTAAAAACACCGAACGCGTTTCGATAGCTACGCTATCATCATCGGGGTCAACCGCTGATGATGATAGCGTAGCCGGCTCGTTTTAATTTTGTGGGTGGTTTTGTTACTATTAAAGTAATATTCTTAATACTAACATGTAACAAAACACCCTTTATCAAAATTGAATGGAATGCTTTCCGTTCAAAATTGATATTCCAATTCAAAGAAAATAAAACGCTTACACGTTTCTTTATTTACACTATTAGTAATCGTACTTATCTGTTACTTCGTTGAAAGCCGATGACGTAATTGATGCGTTTCTATGCTGGTGGTCGGAGGCTTCCCTGGGGGTATTTCGTTGCTTTTTCTGTAAAGCGGACCTCGGGCGCCTTGATCCCTTTGTTCTATCAATACCTTCCTTGGAGATTTATTTTGGAATAATGTGTCCGCCTTTATTTTCAACAATTTAATGAGTTTGTTATTAATTGTTGGATACATTGATAGTTTATAAATATCACTTTGATTATTTGATTTTAACTACAATTAGCGTGCTGCAACGAACATCAGGCAACTACGAACGGCAACGCTTCTACTTTGAACATTAATGCTTTCGAGTTATTGTTCTTTATATATTAATTCGTTACACTAGATCGATAGTCTCGATTTATTTTTAACGTTCACTATTTAAACACAATCTTGGAATACTTTAGGTACGTACAGAACACGTGATTTGAGATTATTAGGTAACCTTGAATGCGATTCTAGGTTATTACGCAAACTTTCTTATTGTCACTAACTTGGAACTATTTATATTTAATTATTTACTTTAGCCTTTTATTATTGCAATAAGGAAGCTAATTTCACTTCTTCCCTATCATACACTAAACGTTATCTTACTTTATTTTAAAATTAAGGTAACTTGACCATTATTCTCTTTAGTTACGATCAGCTTACTTAAAGCGACTGTTTAAAAACTGCACGTCATTATGGTAGCATCTCTCCCTCTACAAAACATTTACGCTTCCACAACTGCCCCGTTTATTTGAAATCTTTATAATTAAATATGTAAATAAAATGAACTTAAGCTTTTTATCTTAATATTAATTACATTTGCATACAAATAACCAACAACCATTTCTTTATCTAGAAAAATAATAAGACAACTATTTAATGTAATAGAACTTCGCTCAAAATTTGAAATTTTCTAAGGCTCCCGTTGCCCATAAAAGTAAATTAAAGGCAACAGAAATGAAATACTTAGGGAAAATACAAGTAAAAATATATATATATATATATATATATATATATATATATATATATATATATATATATATATATATATATATATATATATATATATATATATATATGTGTGTGTGTGTGTGTGTGTGTGTGTGTGTGTGTCGCCGGGGCACGATTTGGCGAGTAACTAGTCTGCCCGCTGTGTAAGTACTAAAAAGAGCAATACAATTGCCTCGGATAGACCTTGCTACAAGGGGTAGTCAAGGTCAAAACAGACGGGCTCTGTTGCTCACGACTGTGCAAGGAATGAATGGGAAGTTGGTAGTGGAATATTAGAGGTATGCATGGTAAAGAATTTGAAATTGCGAATGTAATGTGTGAAAGGTATGTTGATATTCTGTGTGTATCGGAGCCAAAGCGCAAAGGAAATGATGCTGTACAGATGAAGGATGGCAGCCTATCACTATGGTCAGGAGTTGAGACTGAAGTGCATGGCGCAAAAGGAGTTGGAGTGATCGTAAGTGAATGAGCGAAAAGATGTGTCAAACAGTACCAATTGGTATCCCTTCGGGTAACGTGTGTTAGTATGATTTTTGTTTTTGTTTTTTGTTTTTTGTTTATGTTTTGTTTTTTGTCTCTCTGTTTTTTTTTCTGAGTATCTTTGTATATTGACAATGTCGATGTTCACTTTGTTTGAATTATTATGACAATAAATAAATAAATAAATAAATAAATGAGAGTGGAGCCTCGAATAATTTTTCTCGTTGCATGCTATGCACCGGTAAATGGAGAAAGAGACCCAGAGAGTGAGAACTTCTGGAATGATGTAGAGAACGTGTTGAACGTATGTGAGCCAAACGAACAAGTGGTGGTATTGAGCGATATGAATGGATGGGTGAATGTACAGAGACAACATACTACACGCGCTCTAGGAAAGTTCGGGGCCAAGAGGAGAGAAGTCTGGTTGTATCTAATACGTGGTTTAAACATAAAAAATGTGCATATGTTTACTTGGAAAACTGGCGAGGGACACAAAAGTAATGTGGCATCGGAGTGTGGATCGAAGCACTTTTTGGTTGTATCGAGATTGTGTTCAATTAGGATAGATGAACTAGTAGATACTGGTGCGAGAATTAAATATGCAGATGGTGTGAGAAAAGGGTTGAATGTGAATGAAACAGTGTGGAACGAACAAACTATTTTCTCATTTGTGCCGTGCAGATATGAGGAAGAGCGACAGTAGATAGACAGAAATAATGTGCACGGTGGAACGAATCGGTGAAAAGGCAGTATGTAAGAAAAAAGAGGCGTACATGGCAATGATTGTTGCAAAAAATGAGACAGAAAAAGTGATTTCATGAGGTGTACAGATTAAGAAACAAAGAAGCGAAGGAGGCAGTGAGAGTAAGTAAGGAGGAAGTGATGACTGTGGAAGGAGAGAAAATGTAGAATGATTTTGAGGGAAACAAAAAACTCTTCTGTAAATGGGTCAAAAATACAAAACGTGGTCCAAAACAGAACGCTGCAGGTGTGAAGAATACGAGCAACGAAATAGATTGTGAAGTGAGGAAATTCTGGTAAGATTACTTCGGAAAACTGTACAGTACCGAGGAAAATAAAAATGACGGGGTCAATAAGGAAAACATAGAAGGAATGGTGAATGAAACTGAGAATGATATTGGGATAGGTAGAGAAAATGGTAGGAAGGCTGAAAAACGGCAAAAGAGCAGGCGCAGATGAAATCACTGGTGAAATGCTAAAGTAAGTAGGTGCAAAGCTTATACGAAGATTGCGTGAATGATTCAATGTATGCCTTATGTGGGGCAAAGTGCCGAGTTATTGGAAGAGCAGGATCATTGTACCACTGCATAAGGGTAAGGGGAACAAGAGTGATTGCAAGAACTACAGAGGAAAAAGTTTGCTCAGTGTACCTGGTAAAGTGAATAAAAAACGAAACAATACAGACTGTAGGCCAAATTAAAGTTCCACACTCTTTCATCTCTAATAACTTTTTACCTGTTGCACCTTTCGATTAGATTTTGGGGGAAGGTAGGCTGGTATGTTCTTCATAGGATATCTGGTTTGATCAAAAAGTTTTAAACAGGACTAGCTTACGTGACTTTTTCTAAAGTGCTGCATTTAACGTCGTTGCAAAAGAAATCTGTTTCACTCAAATTGGAGCTGATACGTTTTTTCGATAGCTAAACTACCAGAAATACGCATGCTAAAGAGAAAATGAAAAAAATTAGGAATCGAGAAATTTTCCTGTGAGACAAATTAAAGTTTCAATCTTTTTATATCTTTGTAATTAATTATTTTATTTATTAACCGATTTCATTCATTTTCGGTGCCGTGATAAAATGGTTATTTTAAACCAAAATTCAGTTTTGATATTAAACAGGGTGAATAGCAAGTAGTGCCCTTTTTTAAATATGGCGCATTTAGTATTAATAAAGTAGCAATGTCTCAATTGACAAGTAATCACTTACTTACATCTTACTTACCAGTAAGATGTTATTATGGTTTTATTAACTCGTGAAGTAAGAACAATTTTAAAATTTTTCGCTCATTTAAGAGAAACCAATGGCTCAATCGAAATGAAAGAAGGACATGGTGGACGAAAAAGAACTGCAAGAAAGGAAGGAAATATTTATAGAGTAAGAGGTATTATTGAAAATCTAGGACCAGGTCAGACCACTAGCTCAAGAAAAGTAAAGCAAAATATCGCGAATCAAAAGAAGATTTGGGTTTAAAAGTTTATAAAAAAATTTACTGTCAAAAATTAACACTCGATGTTAAACAGAAAAAGCTGAAACGTTGTCAAAAACTGCTTCACAGATTTAAGTCGCGAGAACAAGTTGGGAACAACAGCAATGAAAAGGTGTTTTCTTTGAAGACATCCTAAAAATACACAGAACAATATGGTTTATACTAATTCAGAAAAAAAGAGATATATTCCCTAGGAAAGCCTTTTGATTCCTGGCCGACATTTCGCTTCTTCTATTACGGTCTCCGTTGCTGTATCAGCTATAGGAAAGACTTTAATTATTTGTGTGGACAACCACATAAACACTGACGTTTATCAAAGGGATATCCTATCGAATATGTTGCCAGCTATTGAGCAAGTCTGTGATTTCTACACATACCAGAAGAATGGGGCGCTTGCTCATACATTACGGGAAACATTAAGGTTTCTGCAAGAACAATGTCTCGATTGTATTGGCCTCCAAACAGTCCAAATTTCAATCCGGCCGACTATTGTGTACGGGGACTGTTGGAAAGCATGGTATATTACAATCACACTTTTGAAACAGTGTATCAACTAAAAGATCGTATTGAGGAACGTCGGACAGAATTTTCACAAGACCTAGTCACAAGTACAATTGGACAATTTCGCCGAAGGTTACAAGTAGTTGATGATCGTGGTAGACATATTCACAGACAATTTTTGTAGTATTCTTCCTTTTCAATGCTGGTTGCTTCTGATTCCTTTCTTTCATTTGGTTTTTAAAAATCAAAGAATTTTCAAACGCTGTTGCATTTGTTTTATTTTCACTTTAGCATGTGTATTTCCCGTAGTTTAGCTAACAAAAAAACGTATCAACTCAGACTTGTGTAAAACAGATTTCTTTTGCAACAACGTTTAATGAAGTATTTTAGAAAAAGTCACGTAAGTTCCGTCCTGTCTAAAACTTTCCGACCAAAACTAGATATCCCAGGAAGAACAACCAGCCTACCTGCCCCGTAATAGCAATTAGCAATTTAAAAAGGTGCAACAGGGGAAAAGTTATTAGCGATGAAAAAGTGCGGAACTTAACTTGGCCCATAGTGTCTAACGAACTTAAACAAGAAAAAGTATAGAATAAAATAGAAAAGAAGTAATTAAAATGGCAAGCAAAAAGAACACAAAAAAATACCAGGAAGACCACGAAAAACATTAGCTAACATAATTAAAAATTATTATTAATTTTAATAAATACACAAATAAAAAGTTTACCTCGAGTAGGATTCGAACCTACGACCTGTACTTTGCTAGATTACCGCGCTAACCAACTGCGCCATCAACGCTCAAGCCCCAATGTAAATTTTGTCTTTATTTCTACATAAGTAGTAATGGGGCACCCTCCCCACTCCTTTTTTTTACGTCACAAGCCCCGCCCCCTTTCACTTTTTTATATGCCCACGTGGGAGACCGGATTTTCCACCCTTATTTTTACTCGCTTACGTGTAGGACGTGTTTTTTCACCCCTATTTTTGCACATCCACGCATTTTCAACCCTTATTTTTTTATATACCCTCGTGTGAGATTTCTTTTCGAAGGCCCTTTTCAACCCTAATTATTTTTATATACCCTCGTGTAGGACGTGTATTTTCACCCCTATTTTGCACATCCACGTGTGAGACCGTATTTTCTACCCTAATTATTTTTTACTCGCTTACATGAAGGACCGTATTACCTTATTTTTATGATTTCTTTTGGGGTTAAACCTTATGGTTGTATTAAGGACCTTTTGACAGCTAGGACTTTTGCTAACGCGAGGACAGGGGTGGGGGCTGGTCTTGGCTTAGGGTTGTAAGGGCTGGGGCTGTATGGGCTAGGGTTGGAGTTTAGGGCTGTATTTAGGGGTAGGGGCTGTTGTAAAGCTAGGGTTGGAGCTTAGGGCTGGTCTGGGGGTAGGGTTGCTTTTCTGGTAATTATCTTCAACCTTAATTAAGGTCCTTTTGGTTGTAACCCTGGAGGTTAGAAAATAGCGTGTACATTATTACATTTCTAGCTATACCTTTTTACCTGTACGGAAATTTACTTATACATTAGGTTGTATTTTAATAAGGGGCTCTAAACTTATAAGACACGTGTAGGGGTGTGCCACTGTCATAAAATTTTTGTATTCTAATAATAAGGCGAGTTTAATGGTTTTAAATATTTTTATTTTATTAAAATATTTTATTTTAATTTTTGAAACTCGGCAAAAAGTAAATCTAGATTCAGATCGAGGTTGAGATCAAAATCAGATGCTAGTGGATCCAGGGGTAGAAGAGTTTCCAACAATCCACTATCACTAACAGCATCATTATCACACACCGAGGCCGCTGTTGCTAGGGGTTGTGACAGCTGTGTATGCTGCGGCTGTTGATGATATTCGTCACTAGTAGTAGGGGCTGGTGGTGGTGGCGGTCGTAGAGCTAGAAGAGTCTCTAATAATTCACTATCACTATCATTATCACACACCGAGGCCGCTGTTGCTAGGGGTTGTGGCAGCCAGACATATTGTAGTTGTAGTTGTCGATGATATTTGTCACAGACGATTTCTTTAACGGTTACATCCTGACGAGGTAGCCGTAAGAGTGTCTATAGCATGAATAGCCCTCTGATACTACCGTACCGTTACGACCTCTGCAGTTACAGATGGTGAAAATCGTCCCCACCCTTTCTTTTTATGTCCTCGCTAACTTTTCCAGAGGTGGCACTTCAGACGAGGCGACGGCGACGGGGGATTTGCGGATGACGAAAGTATCAAATCGGCTGATTCTGTAATGTTCTTCTTCCTCCTCTCTTTAGATGTTTTTGCTTAGTCCTCGCTGTTATCGTTGTTGGCTGCCGCTGATGATGCTGACGCCGTTGACAGCGCTTCACCTGATGATGTTTCTCCCTCGTCCTCGCTTGACTCAACAGTTATTATTCGTTTATTATTATCCCACCGCTATATATTCTCGGCTTTTTAAGTATACGGACGCGTGATCGTGGTATAACTCACCCCAGCTGTTGGTTTCTTTTTCCACGAGTTTTAGCTCATGCAGCACACGTGATTCGTATCGCTCCAATGCAATGCTTGATTCGATAAATCTTCGCTGCTGTATTTGAAGGCGCAATCTTTCTTTAGAACTTTTTGTTTCAACAATCTTCATCTCACTCTCATCATCATTCTCACCATTGAGCATTAATATATCAATGATGTGCTTCATTTTTCTGAGTTGTTAACTAACGCTGTAGAATATAACTATGTGTGTGTATGTGTGTGTGTGTGTGTGTGTGTGTGTGTGTGTGTGTGTGTGTGTGTATGTATATATACACGAAAAAGCTGTTGCCAGTGTCATAGAAAGTTTAGTGATTTTCTAAAATAACATCAATCGCTTTCTAGAAATTCCATAATTAGATTTCGTAGAAGGTTGCGATATGGAGGTTTTACTCTAATCTGTAAAAATGATGATTAGAGCTCGATATCCATGCATGAAGAAAAATCACTTCGCTGCTAACTACGTAAGAAAATCTTTACCGGATTATTATTTGAAAGTCATGTGTAGGGATTAAAGCAGCGTAATGCAGTGTAATTCCTTAATCTCCATGTAAAATACATTATTTGCGTTACCAGCAAGATATATTTACATATTAACGTTTTATTTACGTTTTTTTATTACAGTTGGATTAAAATATACGTCATTGTATCTCATTTTAAACTTAATTGTAGAATAGGTCCAGGTAAAAGCAGGCCTTTCTGCTATCTTCATTTTTAAAATTGTTAATAAGTTTGGTTATTTCCAAAAACATACGTATTTAATTAGTCTTATGTTATTTTATTAGCGATCACAACCCCTAGCAACAGCGGCCTCGGTGTGTGATAATGATGCTGTTAGTGATAGTGGATTGTTGGAAACTCTTCTACCCCTGGCTCCACTAGCATCTGATTTTGATCTCAACCTCGATCTGAATCTAGATTTACTTTTTGCCGAGTTTCAAAAATTAAAATAAAATATTTTAATGAAATAAAAATATTTAAAACCATTAAACTCGCCTTATTATTAGAATACAAAAATTTTATGACAGTGGCACACCTCTACACGTGTCTTATAAGTTTAGAGCCCTTATTAAAAACAACCTAATGTATAATAAATTTCCGTACAGGTAAAAAGGTATAGCTAGAAATGTAATAATGTACACGCTATTTTCTAACCTCCAGGGTTACAAAAAGGACCTTAAGGTTGAAGATAATTACCAAAAAGCCCCTACCCCCAGACCAGCCCTAAGCTCCAACCCTAGCTTTACAACCCCTAAATACCCCTAAACTCCAACCCTAGCTCTACAAAGCCCCAGCCCTAAGTACAACCCTAAGCCAAGACCAGATGTCCTCGCGTTAGCAAAGTCCTAGCTGTCAAAAGGTCCTTAATACAACCATAAGGTTTAACCCCAAAAGAAATCATAAAATAAGGTAAACGGTCCTTCATGTAAGCGAGTAAAAATAATTAGGGTAGAAAATACGGTCTCACACGTGGATGTGCAAAAAATGAAAATACCGTCCTAGGTATATAAAAATAATTAGGGTTGAAAAGGGCCTTCGAAAAGAAATCTCACAGGGTATATAAAAAAATAAGGGTTGAAAATGCGTGGATGTGCAAAAATATGAAAAACACGTCCTACACGTAAGCAAAAATAAGGGTGGAAAATCCAGTCTCCCACGTGGGAATATAAAAAAGTGAAAGGGGGCGGGGCTTGTGACGTAAAAAAAGGAGTGGGGAGGGTGCCCCATTACTACTTACATACTTACAGACCTTTGAACTTATTCATTCATAACAAAAACTTATAATAATCAGCTAACATAGTACAAGATGTAGCAAAGGAACACGGCACTACACTGGAAGAACTACAAAAGATAGCAAGAGACAGAATCCGATGGAAAAAATTGATCATAAAACACTACCCGACACCTTAACGGTATAAGAGCTAAAAAGAAGAAAAGAGGAAATACGTCTTGAATATTAACAATATTAATTATTATACTGCGACCACATCCTGAATGAAAAATACTAACATATTTATATTAATCCCATATGGGTAAATGATCCATAATTATACACAAAGGAATAATTGACGTTTATGTCTAATCAATCATTTTATAATGGTTTGATACAGTTACCACATCACATCCTTCAAGGGTAACAATACTAATATCCTGCCTTTTCTATATAGAACGTAAGTATAGTTTAGCACAGTCTTAACAATGGATAACATATTAAAATCCAATAACTTGAAAATGTTTCTAAATTCTTTTGATATAATTTTTTATGATATTGATGGTAATTTAATAACAAAATTAATAACTATTTATTTATTTATTTTTAGGTCTGTGGCACTGTGGTCCTAAATTTTTGGGAGAAACTGCAATGTTTTTAACAAAGTTAGGTTTAAACAGGCAAATTGTTTGTGTGACAAACTACAATTTTATAGAATGTAAACCTTTACATGAATCATTTTGCACTTTTAGCCACATTGTTAAACCAGTCCACGCAATTATTAGATACTTAAAAAATATAGAATTCGATAAAGATCTATTGTATATCGGCCATCCTAAAGTAAGGGAGGAATTTATTAATGCTAAAATTAAGTTAAAGCCTATTTTAGAAGTAAGTATTTGAATTTTGCATTTTTAATTATAACTGAATTTATTATTAGCATAATGAACTAGGTAGTACAGCAGATCTCCTTAACCTCGTCATGGAAGACTTTAATGTCGGAGCGGTGTTATTTGATCATAATTATAATGTAAGTTATACTACACTTAGTAAGGCTTCCTATTATCTTCAAGAAAAAGGTGTACTATTCTTAACTGTCCCGTCCCAAAAGTACATTGTGAGCGATGGTAAAAAGCATTTAGGTAAGAGAAACTGAGTAACTCCAACTTATAATGATTTTTTTCGATAAAGGATTAACGGGCTTCAAAATATTCTGGAAGAAATAAGCAATAGCTCTATTATATCCTTTGGTAAAACTTCTAAAAATTTCCAGTTGTATCTCATGGAAAAGTACAACATATCAGATGAGTCTAAAGTCCTCTACATTGATAATTCGTAAGTTCTCGTGGATAGATTTATACCCATGTAAGGCAGCGATAATTTTTTTCAGATTAGATCAAACTTTTGAAAATAAAATTCCGAATACATTTATACAATTACTAGTATCACCAAATTCTGATGAATTAAAACAATTAGGCGAAGGTATCTCTGGTAGTGTACCTTGGGTTTACTACACAAGTATGGAGGAATTCAATAATTTGGTTCAACAAGAGCTAACATCTCAAACCAATTTAATGGAACATAATTTAGTTTCTTAATTTCACAAGTGCTAAATACTTCATTCATTAATTGAACTTAATTTAATTTAATTTAAGTATTCTAAAGTGGATATCCACATTTTTTCAATCCCTCTTCCCAAAATTCATCCACTGAACTGTTTGGATGTGTTTTTACAACCAAATCTTGTCCAATATCGAGATACTGTTTATCAAAGCAAAATTTAGGCCAAGAGACGTTTCGTAGTAGTAAGTCGTTGGTGATGGTTTGAATGACTGATAAATTTAAGTAATGTGTTAATATTATTAGTATTGATTGACGTACCCATGATATGCAAAATTCGTCCATGATTGTAAGTATCTCCTGGACAAGGTGATCTGCTTCAGTTCAAGTTGTATTCAAATACTCTGGGTACCATAAATTTAATGAAATAAATGTTCTGTCTAAAGACCTACAACTACAACAAATACATTTTTGTAAGAGGAGGAATTGTATTAGCACATATTATTGGCGGAAATAAATTATATGTGGCAGATACCCAGTTCATGACTCTCACAAACTTAGTGAAGTGCAAAAGAAGTGGTAATGTAATTATGATGAAAATAATTATACATACTAAAGTAGAAAACCTATATAATTTTTGTTTTATAAACTAATTATTTTTAACGCATTTTTTTACAGTAAAAGAATGAGCTTTTGTCTGTACTTTGCCTGTCTGTGTGCATTCCTAACAAACTGCACCACTCCTCAGAGAATTGAGTTAAAGTGCTGAAACTTATCTTTTTTGATTTTTTTTAATGGTGTATTTTTATATTATACAATCTAAACGTTTCAATAACACTTACAGTTATCTTCGTCAGTAGTAAATTATCTGTTAAAATTGTTAAAGATGTTGACACAATTTTGTGAAAGTTGACAAATAATTTACTACTGATGAAGATAACTGTAAGGGTTATCGAAACTTTGAGATTGCATAATATACAAATACACCGTTAAAATACCAAAAAAAGATAAGTATTTTATTACATATAATTTGTATATACATATACAGAATGTCCCCGGATCGACTTTAAAAGAGGGAAAAATCTCGTATTTTTGATTTCTCAGAAAATTTCATTCTTGCTGATTTGCCCTGCTTGTTTTCAAACCCCCGAAACACAAATTACTTGCTATTTAACTCAAACGGTTCTCGAGATATCATTTTTCTTGAAAAATTCGAGCTTTTCGTAATTTTTTGAAGTAAATTGATTTGTTTCAAAGGAAAAATCAAATTGGTCTCACAAGTTTTAATTAATAAATTTAACAATTGATGGTAAAATGAAATGAAATTCTCAAAAAACTGAACTATTAGTTTTCTATTCGTATAATGCTCCTCCTTTTTCCGCACAGATTTCAATGCGAGCTCTGAATTCATTGAAACTGCGCCTTACTTCTTCGATTGAAAGGGACTGGACAGCATTCGTATCCTATTTTTCAATTGCTCTTCATCTTGTCTAATGGCTCACTGTACACAATTTGTTTTAAACGACCCCACAGATAAAAGTCCATTATTGTGAGATCAGTACTTCTCGGCGGCCATAAAATGGGACCATCTCTTCCTATCCAGTTATCATGGAACTCTGTATTGAACCACTGGCGAACAGTCCGGCATAATGAGCAGGGCACCCATCGTGCTGGAAGAACATTTCAATTTGGTAGTTTAATGGCAATTCATCCAGTTTGTCAGTTAAAAATTTTGCAACATTTCCAAATATGAATAACGGTTTAAATTTTGATCAAAAAAATATGGGCCAATAATTACATGGTACGAAACCGCACACCACACATTGTCTGCAACTAGCAATTCGGAAGTTTGGATTCGTCCTACTCCAGTAACGGCAATGTTGGGAGGAAACGACTCCGTTAGTTGAAAAGGTTGATTCATCGGAGAACATTATTCGTTTATGAAAATTTGAATCTTCCAAAACTCTATTGCCCATTTCCAAACAAAAATCCAGACGTTTGGCTTCATCACCGTTCTCTAAAGTTTGCCTAAATTGCGGCTTAAATGGTAAAATTTTGTTCTCCTTGAAGATTCTTTGTAAATGAGGAGATTTACCTATCCCAATTCCAAGTGCCCTCCTTCTTAAAGACAACCTTGGAACTTCTGTTGCGGAATGAACGGCGAGAACAGTAGCAGCATCTTCTTCATCGAACAACTTCTTTGGCTTCTTTAGGTTTAAAACCGAGCCTGGTTGAAGGAATTTAGTTACCAAGTTTTTTGCTCCGGCATTCGAAATGGCAACCACCGGGTATTTTTGGTTGAATTTTCTGATAACAACTCGGTAACACTCTTCCCCAGTTCCGTAACATTGAATTAGATAAACTCTTTGTTGTAAAGTCAACATTATAGCACACAATTCAAATTAGCATGAATTAATTTGCAGTTCAAAAGAATTATCACATTTGAAAATTTCTGTCAGTGGTGTTTTTCAATGAAATCCGCCTACTAAAGTTACTTCTAAAAATTAGGAAAAACAATTTTTCAAGAAAAATGATATTATCTCGAGAACCGTATGAGTAATTTGTGTTTCGAGGGTTTGAAAACAAGCAGGGAAAATCATCAAGAATGAAATTTTCTGAGAAATCAAAAATAAGAGAATTTTCCCTGTTTTAAAGTCGATCCGGGGACAAAACAAAATATATATATATATATATATATATATATATATATATATATATATATATATATATATATATATATATATATATATATATATATATATATATATATATATATATGTAAGACCAAAAGTATCGCATAAATTCAATTAAAATTAGGTATTTGTGTTTTGGAAAAACGCTCGGAGACGTCGATTTTAATTTTTGTAGCGATTTTATGATGCTAAGTTAAATACATAAAAACAATTTATGACTACCAACTTCATTTTTTCAAATGGAAACCTATTTTTTTATTTCTTTTGGGTTCTGCTTTAAATTTTAAGTAAGTTTTATGTACCATGTCCTATACCCTTAACAGTTATCGAGAAATACACCTAAGAGAGGGTCAAAAGTCGCTCATAAATTTGTTAAAAACTGAAGGAAATATTTTACATGAAAATGCTGGAACACGTCAAATATTGTTTTTAGTTATCCATTTTTATCTATTTTTTGACGTAACACACATGTATACAGGGTTACCCATGTAGAAGATAAATTTACTTTCTCATTTTTTTTTATGGAACCCCAAGTATATTATGACGTTTTTGAGTTCTCTGAGAAACCCTGAACATATTTCATGTAAAATACTCATATCTAAATTCAACAGTGTTCGAAAAAATTACATAAAATGGAAATAACGATAGAACAATTAATGTAGAAACATATTTTATGTAATATACCCATGTCGATATTCAACTGTATACATATGTGTTACGTCAAAAAATGGATAAAAATGGTACATAAAACTTACTTAAAATTTAAAGCACAATCCAAAAATGAAATAAAAAATAGGTGCATCCATTTGAAAAATGAAGTTGGGTATAAATTTTTTGGGCCCCCATGAATTTAGCTACAAAATTAAAATCGACGTGTCCGAGCGTTTTTAAAAAAACACCTAATTTTTTCTGTTTTTTATATATATATATATATATATATATATATATATATATATATATATATATATATATATATATATATAATAATATATATATATATATATATATATATATATATATATATATATATATATATATATATAAATATATCAAATTCCTTTCATGAATTTATTAGAATGAACTTCAATACAAACATTAAAAATCGAATAATAAACCAGATACGGAGTCAAACCAAAAAGTATTGTTTTGGCACAATGTATCTTAAATTCTAAGCATAATTTTAAATATAACGAGACTATAATTTTAGACTTAAAAAACAATAACAAAAAAATTTGTTATTTTATTTTACTGTCACTAAAATAATTTTGAAAAATAATCAAAAATCTGCCCTGACGATTATTTCACCCGAAATTGAAGTATAGCCAATTACATACTATAGTTAATCTCTTTTATTTAACGATTGGACCAATATACTTATTATTATTATTATTATTATTATTATTATTATTATTAATTATTACAATTAAAATTGTAAATAATAGGAACCAACTGTGAAGTCTTTAGACTTAGTTGGATCTGATACTGTACATATTATGAAATAAAGAAATTCAAAATTCAAATTCAAATTCAATCATTATTATTATTATTATTATTATTATTATTAATCTTGTCAGTACAAAACGACGTTTCGGCAAAGTCCCATTTGCCATCTTCAGGTTCTCTTCAACTGCTTGGCTCTGTTCCGTGTTATTTACTCGAATCGAACTGATGTCCCACTGTCCGGTCTCCTGTTTATATCTCCACTTTCCCCTTTTCTATTTTCTTTATTGCTTTCTGTTCTTAGTATTGTGGGCGCAATTGGTGTAGGTGATTCTTACGAGGGTGAGGGTGTCCTTTTGTGGCGATGTTTGGCGGGTGAAACTTCCACGTATTGGGCAATCTTTATCCATTTCAATGGTCTCTCGGATAGTCCTTTTTGTTTCGTTTGACCTGTCCACAGCTTTATGTATTCCTCGTGTCTAACGTTCAACATTTTGTTCTACATATACCTTGTCACATGTTCCACATGCGCCAGTGTAGACTACTTGCTCTTTTGGTTTTCTGTGTAGCAGCACTGTAGATATTTTTCTATCATGTTAAACATTGTCTGTTTGCAGTGTTTACTGAGGATTTTCACAACCTTGAGTGTTCCCTTTACATACGGAAACGTAATATTGGCGTCTGGTGGTTCCTGATATACCAGATATACACAGGAAACCGGGGATCAGGACATTCATTCGATTTTAGTAACACATAATCGAGCTAAGCAGTTTAAAAGAACTTAAAGATGACAAATGAGGCTGCCAAAACGTCGACAGGAGTCCCAAACAGCAGTAGCAGATGCGCGGCAACACCCGAAGAAACAACGGTATTACATACTACTGAAATTAACCATTAAAAACCTCGATGGGGAGGAAGTTTTAACTACGATCGAAGAGGAGCCGATTATTCTGCAACCGGATTTTCCTAGAACGCTGCTGAGACAACATGATACCATAGAATATTAAATTAACTTTTCACAAACGGAAACATTCTACGAAGAGCAAATAAGGCGCTACAGAGTAAATCCTTACAGGACGGGAGAAGGTCGCTGGTCAAAATCAATAGATATCTACTGGGTTTACAACTTGTACTAAGCTGTAAAATTCACGCTAGCATATGGAATACGATAGACCGATTATCAAATATTCGAGCCATACTGACAGCGCGCAAAGCTAAAAAGAAATTCATCTAACCAAAGTAAGGGCAAACAACACGCAACTGTAGACACAGGCAAGATGGTGCACAATATCTCCAAATATTAACTGGATGAAGCATCAAGGAGCGCACTCAGTAAAGGTTTCAATTTGTAATCGCGCCTGAACGAATTTCTGCGGAGTTAAAGCATCATTTACAAAACGACAGAGACACAGCATAATCCATGCGACAGGACGTTTCTGAAGTATTGAGGAAACCACGACCACCGACAAGAAGCATACCAAAAAAAGCTGCACGCACTACGGAACGTAAAATCCAACAAAGACAACATCATTCTTCCTGCCGACAAAAGGAGAGCCACGGTGGTAATAGACAAGGCAACTACGACATGAAAATCCGAGAGTTGCTACAACACTCAGCATACCAACCGGTAGGGACGGATCCCACAACCTACCTGGAGAAGACCACCACGGCCAAAATCAAGTACAGCAAGATCAGCAAAAAAACTCCAACTGATTTTACGGAAGACATCTTAAAATGTCAAAAACTATATGAGTTACCAAAAATCGATAAAACGGGTGCACCATTGAGAATCGTCAGTTCAATCGGGTCGCCACTACAACAACCAGCGGAATATTTGGCGCAACGATTACAACCATATACAGAGGAAGTGGAATCCTACGTAAAGGACTCCAACCATTTCATGTACATACTGAAGGGGAGACAGTAAATCGAAACCGCCTATTAGTAAGCTTTGACGTCGTGTCTATTTACGAACATCCAGATCAACCAGTCGTTAAAGATAATTAAGGAGAAACACCAAATACAGAAAGACATGATGACACTAACGGAAAATTGTCTGAGGAACGCGTATTTTATCTACAACGGACGTTGGTGCAAACTGGTCTACGTAGCACCAATAGGATCACCACTATCAGCAGTGATAACGAATTTATTTATGCAAATTATAAATACCGCCAGTCTCAAACCGAAGTTATGGTTAAGCTACGTCAACGACACCTTCGTTATATGATCACTCGGTATAGAACAGCTAAACAAGTTCTTGGAACATCAAAACAGTGCGCAAACAAAATCAGGTTTACCATGGAAGTGCCGATGATAAAAAAATGCTATACAGAAAGAAGATCACACACTGTACATGAATGTCACCTACACTAATCGATACCTCAACACCAAATCACCATCATCCTAAGCAGCTCCAGTGTAAAAACACTGGTGCTGTGATCAACGAGAGTCACAGACAACTCAAAAAAAGAGGACGTAGCAACACTAACAACGGGATTACTGCAACATGAGGAACATCCGAAATGCCTCAACACTTGGAAAACCGAGACCCAGAGAGGAGGAAGAAACACCAACAACCAAAGACACGCTTCCGTACGTAAAGAGAACAACTGACAAGATTTGCGAAAATCTTCAGCAAACACAGTACATAGACAGATAAATATCTCTAGTGCTTTCAACACCGAAAACCAAAAAGCAAGGAGTCTACACCATCCTTTGTGGAATACGTAACTAGGTGTACATAAGATAAACAAACAGGAGGATCAACGATCAGTGCGAGAAACACAAAAAGCTGTGGAGAGGATTACATCTACATCATCTCTAGAGTAGCACGTCGGCAATACATTACACACTATAGCGTTGGAAAGTACAAGGATGATAGCCATCATAGAAAACGCGACAAAGTAGACCAAGGTACTTTTGGTCATAATTAAGAGCTTATTTGGCTGGGTAGCCCTCTAGTTAGCGGTATGGGATGCCCCTAGGGTGTGGTCTAGTGGCCATTTGGGTGAGTTAAGGCGGGGTTAAGACTAGATAAGGCCCTTATGGCTTATTAAAGCGGAGCTAAGACTAGGCCACACCCATCCTTTTACCTGATTGGTTGTACGTGTAATCGGCCATCTTGTCGAATAAAGTCCTTTTGGCACAGGTCTTCGGAACTTGTTGGGAGGCATTCGTCCATTGTCGTGACCCCTTTGGCGGTAAATTTGAATTTGTATTAATAAGGGGGCCTAATGCTAACTTATAAGACAGGTATAGAGCTTTACAACTTGTTTTCGTGCCTTCGTCCCCTGGCCCCTTGGCGGGAAATTTAAATTTGTATTTAAGTCTCTACATTCTGATCGTTTATTGCGAGAAATTTGAACTTGTATTATACTAAAGGGGCCTAATGCTAACTTATAAAACAGGTATAGGACTTCGAAACTTGCTCTCAGCCCTTCGCCCCCTTGCCCTGGCCCCTTAGCGGAAATTTTGAATTTGTATTTAAGTCTCTGCATTCTGCTTAGTTATGGCGGGAAATTTGAATTTGTATTCTAATAAGGGACCCTAAGTCTAACTTTAAGACAGGTGTAGGTTTTCGGAACTTGCTTTTGGGTCTTAGCCCCTTTGATGTAACCCCCTTGCCCCAAAATTTTAATTCGTTGTGGCGCCATCTACTTGTGTATAGACTAATGAATGGTAACATAAGTTGCTCCACCTAGCGGTATGTTTTAAAACTACATACAAATCACTGTAATAGTTATGTGAGAAATTTGAAATAAGAGGCCCTAGTTCTAACTTGTGAGGTAGGTATAAGACGTCTACACCAGCTTTCGGGGCTTGGTCCACTGTTACGCACCACTTATGATGGTTTTAATGATGAGTCATAATTAAATTTACAAATAAAAGATAAAGGGTTTTAATCATGTATTATAGGTAATACTGTTTTGCGATTTAAAACTCATGAATGTTTTCTGTAATAGGGGCTGGCGTTATTGGAAATGGAAAAATGATAATTAAAATATTTTACTTACAAGATCTTCCTTAGCGGAAACACCTCTGTCAAAAAGGGCCTTAGATTAATTAGCAAGTCTGCACGTCCTAAGTAGTTTTAATCTGTTCTTAATTATGAGTCTTAATTAAATTTTGACAGCTATTTTGTTTTGGCGGGAAATTTGAAATCGCCCCTTGTCTAAAGACAGAAATTAATCAGATCAATCGAACGGCCAATAAAATCAGTCGAAGCATATCAAATGAAATTAATCAACCTTGATCAAACCAATTAAGCAAACTAATCTCAAACAAATTACTCTCGATCAAATCAAATCAAACAATCAGATCAATCACAATCAATCAAAGCAATTAACTAAATGATCAAATCATCAACCCAATTAAATCCCGAAGATACTAACAATTCTTTATAACCTTCGGTAACTGTTATACTTAATCTATGAAATCTTACTTTGTAGATAAGGTAACACACTCAATGGTACTCTTGTCACCGGCAGAAAAACACTATCAGCAAATCAAGCTCAATCAATTCAATTAATCAATCAAATTAAAAAACCAAATTAAAATACTTAAAGTTATTACTATCACTCGAGCATCAAATTATCTTGTAACACTATTGGGGTTTTGCATACGTGCTAAAATACGTTTTACAGTTAGACTAGTAAAATACCTATACAATAACAAATATAACTAAATTAAATCAGACCACTATTTATTTTCATACGGATTGTCTCATCAAATATTGGAAAATAGATTTATAAACAAGAAAAAATATTTCATTTTAAAAGAAATTACCTGGGGATAAATAAACAAGCTGACTTTCATTTCCAATTTTGATAATACACATGTGAATTGAAACTAACACGGCTCTGTTTCATAAGGCAACTATAGGACTCTTGTGTTTTATTTTACACAACGCTTATCATAATTCTTAGACAACCATAATAATAATATCACTTAAATTCGTAAATACTTCTGGCAAAAGTGCCCTAGATTTATAAACAATCTTGAACGCACTATTTCGTTTTAAAAACGGGCAAATACCCCAGGCTGACTTTCATTTACGTTTTTGATAATGCACAAGCGTTTTGAGACTAACACCGATTTCATTTCGTATGGCAGCTATTTCACCCACGCTCATTATTATCATTAGACAACAATAGTAACAATAATATCGCCGAGTTTTGTATACAGTGATAAAAATACGTTTTACAGTTAAATCAGTGAAAATGCCTATACTACAACAAATATAACCAAACTTGAAATCAGGCCTCTATCAATTAAATAAAGTAAATAAAATAAGGGGTAAGGATTAAAATAAAAAACGAGAAATTACCAGGGTTGTTGTCGATAATCGTATTGGAAGAACGCCTTAACAGGTAAACAGCTGTTTACAGCCACAGCACATTCATTTTAGTCGTCTTGCTTATAACTGAATAATATAAAGTACTTCGGGTCTTGCAGCAATCATTAATATAAAGTAATTATCAATTATTTATCATCGAACATGTTATATCTTCAGAGGTAAAATGTTTTTCATAAATTTCCTTATGTTTTAATCCCTCTGGGCAGTTATAATCTAATTTTATAGTTCCGGAGCGGTTGACCCATTCTTTTAATCATTCACTGTCTTTCATGGGGAAGTGAAAAAATGACACAATCATCCGTTATATTCTTTTCACACACAATACTGCAGTTAATATAACTAACTACATTTGACCGAAAACCTTCCGGAGATTATTTTACTAATCATAAAATACTGATCGGTTTATATCATTCAACAGTTTACTAGTATCGTCAGTTCGAAAATCGCCCATTAAAAATGCATCTACTACGTAATGAATACTACCGCGAAGTAACAGCAACGAAAGCTGTACGTCGACTGACTACTTAAGATGGATTATGTTAGATGCAAACGACAACGCCATCCAACTATAAGAGGGATTTCTCGTTACAAATAGTGTGTTGTTCCACACCAGATATTTTTAATAATCGAACCAACCGTAATTTTCTAGACTACATCAAAGAATGTTAACAGTTTATGTAAAATAAATTTTTATTTGAATGTGTAAGGTTTCGATGTTGATAAAATAACTTTGTCTTCGAATATTCAATGAAATTCAAGGGAACTACATCTTCACTGCACAAACTATTACTAAAAAAGACTAATTATTCATAATTAAAGTACGTGTATCTTTTGGTTGTGCTCAAAAGATAAGTATTTTAATGTAAAAAATGTATACATTGCAATAACAAGAACAGCTGTAGCTATCAGTAACAAATTAGTTAAAGTGAAATTATTGTTAATGAAACGCATACATTTTGCATAATTTATCTTGAAATATACGATATTCAAACCGATAAATAATTGTATTTATATATAAAATTAATTATAATTTTTAATTTACATTTTTATAAAATCAGATCCAGGTCAATGAATTTTATTTTAAAGTCAGGGATAACAGAGGAAGCCAGACTTTATCTACGTTAATACACTTTCTTTGGTCATTGATTCCTATCTACCTCAATAAGCTTAGATAAATAGGTCAATAAACTTTATCAAGTTCAACAAACACTCCCAGAATCAATACAATGGGTCAATATACCTTATGTGGTCACGTCAAAAGGTGTTAGATATAACAGTAGAACCGTTGGTAATTTGTGTTAATCGCGATACTTCAGGTGACAGTGATAGTTAATGTTTTAATTTTAAGTTTACGTACACTTTTTTTTAATTCTCAATAAAATATTGTTATTATTAAGAACACAGCGTTACAAACTAGGTTGTAAATTAGATCCCTTTTGTTAATTTCTCCTGCTCTAATTGTAAAAAAGCTTTTTTTGTGTAAATATTACATTCTTCTAATTAAAACTACATATTAAACTACATGTCTATTTACAGTTATTACTTGTAGTTTGTATTTATTGCAAAAATACTGAAATTTAAAACTTTGCTACATTGTGTAAATAAAGATATATTAATGACCCACATTCTTTAATGTACTTAGTTAGAAAGTAGTTCATTATAAGGTAATTTTGTTCATAAGAATAAATTATATTATTTAATTTTCACTTACGTTTTAATTTTTTTTTTATAAATTGAGGGAATATATTTAGTTGTTAGTTAAAAACACGCGAAATAAACTTTTGAATATCACTGTCAAAGGATTACAACAGACAATTTAGTTTTTAAAGAGACGCCTAAAACAAATATTACTGTCTCCCTCTAACACACCTGCCACAAATACAGATGCTTTAAACGTATAGTGTCCGTCTTAGTTCACCACCCAGCGACGATAATGTAGCATTCCATTCTCTCTATTTCCAAATATTGTGTTAGAACGAAATCGATACAAACTACGAGTGTGCGCGCCAAATAAAGCGCTAAGCCGAAATTCGCAATCATTCATTTTACGGACTATAACTGAAATTGTAGGAATTAAACGTGGTGTCAAGGTCGATGGCTAGGTCACAAATCAGTAATTTAGAAGGAGGTTATAAAAATGGTCATGCTAGCGAAGTTCACTATATAGTTTTGTCATACTATCGGTCTTGCTGATATAACTTGTATAACTAAATTGTCCTAAAAATATGTATATTTGCATAACCTTTAGTACACTTAACACGTTATATACGAGGGCCGGCGTTTAAGTAGTTAGATTTTTTGAAACAGGTTATTTTATTAAAAATTATTATTAATTTTATTAAATACATAAGTAAAAAGTTTACCTAGAGTAGGATTTGAACCTACGATATGTACTTTTGTTGTAAGATTTGTTGGAAACGGAAAGGAAAGCAACGTGTTTCATTCCCTCCTTGAAGGGGAAGGCGGACTGCTCGACCTTTACACGCTCCCTCAGCCACATCGATGGATTCACACATATATACATTATGTATATAACCATGCTGGGATTAACCTCATACAGGGTAGACGGTAACCGAGATCGAACACGTTCCCTCTTGAATGAAACTTAGAAATTTAAGTATATTCATATCTATAGTTTAGAAAGCACAAATCTTAAAAATTTCAATTATGTATGCTGCGTATTTTAGTGATATTTGTTTATGCTTGTTTATATTTAGACATATGTAAAAGAATCAGGGAAAGTTGTTTTTATTTTAGCATATATCGGGGAAGCCAAACGTTCGTTGATCTTTGAATTGTTACATTATTGGTTAAGAGGAAATTATAGATAAGAATTAAAAATTAACGGAATATAGACCTTTTAACGGGTTAGTTAAGTTTCTGAGCGAACTGTTTGAAAGAAGTTTTAGTAAAGTGATTAGCCAGAGTCCTTTAATTGAAGGATGGCGAATTTTGAAAAAGTCGCGAAAGCGACATTATGGTTTTGTTTAGCTAGAAATCCACTGTCTAAATTACTAAATTACTGCATGATTTAAATTTTACTTTTCTAGTTTTTGTTTTTGAGTTGCTTAGCAAGAGTTGTTGACAGTAAAAAAAATGTAACAATAAAAATATAATTAATAAGACAATTCATTGAATTGTGTCTAATTTCATTATCATAATACAACAAAGTTTTGCTACATTCATAATAATTTGGAATAAAGTAATAAAAAACAGCAAAGATATAGGTTTTGAAGTTATTTCAAATTTATTGTGATGAAGTGTGTTCGAGATACATAATCAGCCATTTCATTTGGTCCTTCGAGCCGGATTTGTTCATTTTAGACACATTTTTTTATGGTTTCTGGTCATTAAAATGGACATTTAGGAAGCACACAAGAATCTACAGATACACTAGTTATGCAAGTGAACAATGGAAGAAGCAATATTTCCTTACAAATCATTTTGATGAAAATCTTATTGATACATTTAATGGTACTTTTACAAGCAAACTAGATAGTTCTAAAAGATTCTGCCTTTTAGATTGCAGTTTTGAGGTGCGTTGTAACAGTTCATATTACATTTAATTGATTTTGCGTTGAAAATATCTAAAACTACTGATTGCTTAATATTTTTTAAATACGCCTGTTGTAACGACGTTCATTTCAGGATTCCTTGTGTAAATTTTGTTTAGCATTTAAGAGAGTTATCGAGTTTAAAACACTTTTTTAATTTATGTTTCAAGCAATTCACGATGGCTCCAAATAAATCAAAAGATTTCAAGTTATTGGCGTTTAGAGCTCGTTTAGGACAAGTTAGTAATTTTAACGAATTTGTTAATTTATTCGACAATGAAATATTACTAACAGGGTTACAGCAACTAAAACTTGAATTCGAATTATTCAAGCCAACCTTAAATGAATACAAATTAGTTTTAGAGCAGATATCCCTTTTTGAAGATGAGATGCATAATTTTCCAACGTTTTCGCAATTTTACAAGGATTTCGTGTCTATTTAAGCCTTTACTTGACAAATGTGATCAAAAAATTAAATCATTGTCAAACGAAAGTTATATATACAAACAACAAAATAATAGACCATCTATTGATTATAAAAAAAATATTTATAAACCTTTCTGATAATGTTGTTTCAGATTACGCTATTGAAGCGCTTTCTAAAGAAGGAAATTTTGCGATAATACCAAGAGTAATACCTTTTGAAGATATAATTTCCAATATCGGAAACTCCATTAAATCATTACCTTTTGATGCTGCTAATGAAGTTAGATATAACACCGTTAACATATTACGTAAAACAAAACCTCCAAAGAGCAACTTATCCTTTCGTTAACGACGTGCTTTACTTGATCTTAAACGCAATGATAGTATAATAATATTAAAATCAGATAAAGGTAATGCAACTGTTATATTAAATATGAACAATTATAACATTAAGATAGAACAATTGTTGGGACCAAAACTTATCGTGAAATACTAAAGGATCCAACAAAAAAGTTTCTTTTAAAAACTAAGGAACTTATTAAATTATCATCTATTACTGAAGAAATAAAAAAGAAACTAACTCTGAAGCTATTTCACCACAACTATATGGTTTACCAAAAATCCATAAACCTAATATTCCTTTAAGGTATATTGTTAGTGCAATTGGTTCTCCTACATATAGTCTTAGAAAACACCTTACATTTTTATTACAACCTTATATAGGAAAAACACCTCATTACATTAAACATTTTGCCAACTTTGTTGAACAAATGCATGGTTTCAAAATTGAAGAGGGCGATATCATGGTCAGTTTTGATTTTGTTTCACTGTGCTTCTAAAAGGAAATATTGAATACATTGATCATCTTTTTTCAAAGGACATAACCATTTTTTTTCAGCACTGCCTTACTACAACTTATTTTCAATGGAATAGTAAATTTTATGAACAGATTGATGGTGTAGCAAAGGGTAGTCCCCTTAGTCCTGTTACAGCTAATTTTTACATAGAAAAATTTTAAACATTAGCGTTACAAAATACACCTAAAAAACATTCAGTTTGGTATAAATATGTAGATGACAGATTTGTTATTTGGAGACATGGGGAAGAGGCACTGCATGACTTTTTGGTTTTTATAAATGGCATACATTCTAGTATTCATCATCAGTAGGCTTGATCTCAATAAGGCGACTGGCCCAGACGGTATCCCAGCTATTGTCTTAAAGAAATGTTCCCTGAACTAGTACCAGTCCTATCTAAGCTCTATACGATCTCTATCTTCTGGAATTCCCTTCATCATGGAAGTTAGCAAATGTTCAACCTATTCCCAAAAAGGTGATAAACCGATCCCTCAAATTACAGACCAATTGCCATCACTTCCATTTTGTCTAAAATCATGGAAAAAGCCATCAATCAGCAACTGCTCACGTTTTGAAACTAACAAACTGCTTAGTGACCACCAATATGGGTTTAGGCAAAGTCGTTCAACAGGCGATCTTCTTTCATATGTGACCCAAGTTTGGAACAATACTGTAGAACAGTCCGGTGAAACAGTTGTAGTCGCTTTAGATACCTCAAAGGCATTTGACCAAGTTTGGCATAAGTGTTTATTGCCAAACTCACCTCGTTTGGGTTAAATGATACGCTCATCAACTGGGTTTCTAGTTTCCTTGATAAAGACGAATACGTGTCGTAGTTGATGGCTTTTTCAAAAGAAGTTAGCATCAACGCGGGCGTACCACAGGGATCCGTTATAGGGCCTACACTTTTCTGCTGTACACAACATTATTTCTTCAACAACTAACATCCATTGCTTTGCTGACGATAGCACTCTTCACTGTAGTTCATCTCAGTCTACTCATAGTGATAATCCACCTTCTATGTCAAATCAAGAAATTAAAGCTGAAATGGCAAATTCAATCAACAAAGACATTCAACGTATTCTCGAATGAAGCAATAATTTAGTTCAATTTAATGCTAACAAAACTCAGTGTTGCCTTATGTAAAAAGATCGATCATTTCCTGTTGTTAGTATGAATGGCCCAGTTCTTAAGTTTTCAGACTCTATTACTCTGTTGGGTATGACTGTATCTTCAAATCTCTCATGGGTTGACCATCTTCTGTAAGCTACCAAAACAGCTGCTCGTAAAATAGGCTTTTGTACAGATCTAAGCAGTACTTTACCTCTCGACAACTCCTTCTGCTGTATAAGGCCCAAATTCGCCTCATCTGGAATATAATTCTCACCTTTGGGTTAGTGCTCCCCAATACGCTCTCGATATCGTTGATCGTATTAAAGAGAACGATTATTAAAATGACCGCCTTAACTTCTCACATACAGTCCCTTGAGCATAGAAGGATGGTTTCAGTTCTTTCTTTGTATTATCGTTATTACAACGGCTATTGTGCTGGTGAATTACATTCTTTGATACCATCTCCGGCTATCTTTAGAAACACTCTTCGTTCATTCACATCATCAGTATGAAGCACAAATCTCTACTTGTCGTACCAAACGGGCGCAATCACATTTTCTACACGGCTTCTAAACTCTGGAATGATCTCCATAGTTCCTGTTTTCCTCTCACTTATGATATGAGAAAATTTAAGGTAGCTGTTTATAGGCATCTATTGGCAATTCATTATCCTCTATCCATCCTCCTAAGTGTTCCTGTGCTTTAGCACGATAGGACTTTTAATGTTCAGGTCCACAATCATAAAAAAAAAATTCAGTTTACCATGGAAAAACAAACTAATGGAAGTTTACCATTTCTTGACGTATTAATATCTAAAAAGAATAATTCACTTACCTTTTAAGGTTTTCAGAAAGCCGACACACACCTTCATAAATTGTCCAACCACCATCCACATAAAAAGAAATTGGTGTAATTAAACCTTTAGTAGATCGAGCAAAACGAATTTGTGACCCTGAATTTTTGAAGGATGAATATAAATATTTAACAAAATCCTTACAAGATAATGGATATTCACTTAAAGACATTAATAATGTTAATACACCTTCTAGACATACTCTTAAAGAAACACCAGTTCTTAATGTTCGTACTGCTTTTCTTTTTTTTATAGCTAATGTTACATACAGAATTGAAAAATTCTAATTAAATATGGCATTAGGACTATTTTAAACTCAAGAAAAATTAAAAATATTTAAGATCCGTAAAGATTTTCAAACCCATTATTATCTTCTTGGGTTAAGTTTCTTGTTCATGTGAAAGTATACATTGCCAAAAACCGTATCTTTGATACAAGACAAAAACATATGATATTCTGTATTAGGTCAAAAAGATCTATGGTGGCTGACCATGCCTTAAATAATCTAAATCATGAGACTTTTTTGACAATATAAATATTGTCAAGAAAAACTCATTATTATGTTCATTTACAATGAAGCTATTAAATATATGAATACCTAATAATTTTAATAGACAAGAACATCTCCGTTTAAATGGTTTTGAATCTTATAATTAAAAAAATAATGATACGTCTTGATTTTGATTTTAATTTTGACTTTTTTGTCTGGTTTTTCATTTTAGAAGAAAACCCAATTTATGTTAAATTCAGCACTATAATGTTGAAATTAAGACTAAAATTAAAAAAATAAAAACGTTCTGCATTTTCAATTGCAATTATTGACAAAGATATCTTTGTTGATTTAACAATTATTTTATTTAATGTAATTTTTTTGTGAATCCTTCTCATTTTCAAATTGAAGTTTTTCACAACACACATCTTAATTTGACTATTTTGTTAAATGTATTTTTTGGCTGACATTTTTCATTGTTAGCCTTCACCGTTAGAGGGTGTTCTGATTTGTAATCTTTAAAACAGTTTAACAATATTTAATTTTTAATGACCTAGTTATTCTTTACTACAATTTAATTCTATAGGCGGCTTTATACGTTTCTCAAACTGTTTTTCAAAATTGTTTTCAACATATTTAACAATTTTAATAGATATTACTACTGAAGAAGATAACTGTAAGTGTCATTGAACCGTTTATATTGTATAATTTAAAATACTCCATTAAAAAACCCAAAAAAGTTAAGTATTTTATTATTGTGATAATTTTAATTTATAAAGTTTAATTAGCACGTGTTCTATTGCAAATAAATCTAAAAAATGTTAATTTACCATCCTTGATTGTTTCTAAAAAATTTTAGAGCATTTTCAATTTTCAACTTTAGTGGACTCTTAAAATTTATCCCAAATAAAATTATATATTTAAAAAATTGTTTAAATCCTGCTTTGCAAACGTTAAGCGAAATTAAACCTTCTGAAACAAATTATTCTATTATCGATCTTTTAAAGAAAGATACGATAATCAAAAGTTTATTTTCAACAATTTGATTCTTTATTTGAAATGCCAAAATTAAAATACACAATTTTAATTTACAATAATTTCTCACAATTTGCCACTATAGATAATGTATATCACCTCAATACAAAGATGCCGTTTTGGCGTACATTGTTAAAAATAAAGTAGATTCTATCACTGCTAAAGAGTTTGCCAAACGTCACATGGAATGCTATTTCCAATTTATTGAAAAAACCAAACCAAAAGAGTTCCTACACTTTAGCCCAAACTATGCACTCTTGTCCCTTGCGTAAGGAACAGCATTTCTTAAATCATGGCCCATCCTTCTTGGCCTTATCTATCAAGAATCGTTTCCATAAAGCAAAGTCCTTGAGACTTTGTCTTGTATGTCTTCGTCATGACATTAAGTCCAAATGCATTTTTACTACGAATTGAAAAAAATTGTAATCAACGTCATAATAGTTTAGTTTGTTTCAAGTCTGTTAATTCAAATAATTTAAAGCAAGAGACAACTCGGCCTGGTTCTCTTTGCTAGAATGAGTTTAGTAGTTTTGCTTCTTCCAATTCTGTTGTTTCACCTGCTCAGTCAGGTACTCCGGTTGTTGTGTCCTCTGAGACTCCCACCATTTTTTCTGCATGTGGTTTTTTCAAGATCCTCTGAGATTTTGTTGTCTACTGTTCAAGTTAACGTCGTCAGTGACAACAAGTCATAATTCATGTTAGAATACGAGTCTCTGGGTCACATGATCAAGATATCAGATACGGAGAGTCATTTTTCTTCTGACGCTCATTTCATAAAAACGCTTGACGGTCCTATAAATTTCTCTGAGATACCTCCACAGTTTTTTCCTCATCACGCCGTTGTTAAGCAACCTTCCTTGACCACGAAGCTGCGTGTAGTTTTCGATGCGAGCACAAAAACTTCTACAATATCTCAATTAGCGACGTTCAGATCGCCGGTCCTGAAGTTCAGGATAATCTGTTTGATATCTTATTGCGTTTTCGTGCTAACGAGGTTGCTCTCTGTGGTGAAATCGCCAAGTTTCAACATGTTCTCTGGAGAGACCATCCCGAGAAACCCCTCGATACTCATCGTTTAAACACTCACTTACAGGACTACTTCTGCTAGTTTCCTAGCTACTCGTTGTTTGACCTACATTGGAGGCTTACATAAGAATTCCTCTCCTGACGCTGCTGCAGTTATTTAGAAGATCTTATATATTTATGATCTTGTATTTTCAACTGACTGTATTCAAAATGCTATTCGAATAAAGGAAGAAGTATATTCTTTCTTGTCTGCTGTAGGCCTGATGATCCGCAAGTTTTTATCTAATAATCAGGATGTTTTATCTTCGCTTTTCTCCGATGGCGTCGAATTTTCCACTGTTCCCCTTATCGAACGTTCTGATTCCAAGAATCTAGGTATTCATTGGGATTCTGGGAATGATCTTTTGTTTTGTAAGGTTGACATACTTAATGACTATTCCGTTCCTACTAAAAGGAAAACTTTATCTAGCATTTCAAAAATCGTGGATCCATTGAGTTTTTATTCTCCTCTGTTCATTAGAGGGAAAATTTTGATTCAGAAACTTTGGCAATCTGGTATTGCATTGGACGATCCTATCCCTTCCGAGCTGCATCTGCATATCATCAAGATTCCTCGTTGCGTTATTCCGACCTCTACTTCACAGATTGAGCTCCACGGGTTTTGCGACAGTAGTGTTATGGATTACGGTCCAAGGCTGCACCTTTACACACAGTTTCCTCGCTTAGAGTTTTGCGCGGCAGTGTTATTGTCAGAGTGGTGTCCTAAAATCTTAAAAATTTTTGATATTCATTTTCATAATATTTTCTTATGGACAGATTCTAAAATTACCTTAAATTTGATCAATTCTGTTCCCAACAAATATCACACTTTCACGCGGTTCGAACAATTTGACCTTGAAGAATAACAGTGTTTGGTTTGAATGTCTTGCATTTCTCTTTCGTACTGACTCCAACGGTTTTGTGATTACTTCCCAGATTCGCATGAGAGTACTAAACGAGTTCCTTTACAACTGCAGAGATTTAGTCCACAGCGGTTGAGTAGTGGGGCTAAGGATTAATCAGAAGCCAGAGGGGCATAATTAAAAAATAAAATGGCTGCCAATTATTAAAATACCATTTTTAAATTTACCACCATGGCCAACGAAATGGTCGACAATGCCCTAACCAATGTAGTCCAATCAGAAACTAATCCTGTCAGGTCAATCATAACACTGTATGAACGCGCATTTGTTTATGAAGACCTTAATTTAAAATGTCACGTTAATAAGAGAAATACTGGGTGAAAAAATTTAATTTTCAAAATACCGTCAAGGCAAAAATTCCATCAAGGTTGAAAATGAAAATAGTCGAACAAAAGGTCACTCATTAAAAAATTAACATCATTAAAAATTTATCTATTGAAAAACGAAAAGCATATAAATGGCACGACCACGTGGGTTTTACATGATTACTTATGTTTTCTATTTGCTTACCTACAAATTTAAATTATACTCATTGCATGTTTACATTAGCTAATTCGATGAATTGTTTTACCTTAACAGAACGAAAAATTATAATTTTCTTTATGTATGATCACTGAGGCTGCTTTAATCAAATTGATTGGTTTACACTACAATAATCATTGTATAACACAATAAAAAACAAAGTATCAGCATTACGGTAAAGTAAAAAATTAAATTATTCAATCATTGATGACTGATTAATGTACCTGATAGCGGTTTTTGTGACAGTTTGAAAAAGAACATGAAGAAAAAAACAGATAATAGGTTAAGGGACTAGGTCATTAATCCCATCAGGTATGCTTTTAGCTTTAGTTTAAAACAGGCTATGCTATCAGATTTTAATTAACTAATTGTTACAGGCAGCAACATCAGCATACGAAATGAACTTTTTGCTAATGTAAATTGTATATTTCTAATTTACTTACCACGGCGTTCAGAACGACAGATCATCTTGGCTCTTAAACACTGCGGTACGTTTTCCAATAATAGTTTGTGAACAAAACAACAAAGGTCGCCTTATAGTCATATTGAAGATTGAATTTGATATATAAAATGTTCTCGTCTATTGAAATTATAACGCACGAATTTTGAACTTTTGTAAAATCGCAATAACCATACACAGATACAACAATCAATTGGTAAAATGAGCGAGTTAATCAGTTTAAATTTGTCAGTACTGGAAATGATACGCTTGAACTGCTAAAGCGATATCGACTTCGTGTAGGCTTTCAGTATAAGTTTGCTCACATGAAGGTCAAAGTTAATATTCCTATCGGTTATGAGGGCTAGACTTTTACAATTCAATATTAATCTAAAAAGTCGTCATCTAGTTTTATACCACGTATGCATAAGTGTTTAACCTTTTTCAATTGAGCAGTGGTACCTACTAGAATAGTATTTGATTTTGTAATTAAAATTAAGATTCATAACTTACAATAATTTGATTTTTTCATTGTCTTTCAGAGGTGATGTCGAATTTACAATAAAATTGATTATCAGCGGCATAATAACGACACTGAAGGTTTCTTAAACACGTAGACATATCTGCTATATACAAATTAAATAGAATAGGGCGCCTGACTATTTCTACCCATTTAGTGCAGATGCATGTTCATTAAAACAATCTTCATTAATCTGTTCAAGATTTCTATGATTACTAATTTGATTTTTTATGGGAAAATTATAAAGAAATTTAATTGAAAGTTTAATTGGCTGTACCATTCTATTAAATTAAGCACATTAATAAGACTGTTATCCATAAACTTCTAATTTTTTGGAGATAATCAAATTTATTTTATTTAATTTTTTAAGCTTTAGGACTTAATGAATATTTCCCAAATTAAAATTTATATCGTCAACAAATTGTTTGAAAATGCTTGCATAAGTTAAGGAAATTAACTTACTGAAACAAAATTAAATGTAAATGTTCTTAAAACAAATCGATTAAACTAAAAGTTATTTCACAATTTAATATTTTTGAAATGAGTCAGTAAATTAAATGTTCAATTTGATTTGTTAAAACATAATTTTCTGCTAAGATTTGCTGAACATCAATTTAAGAAAATTTTGAATGTAACAAAATAAATTTGCGACAATTATTTTTAGTATTTCCAATAACTAAAGGAGTTATTTACAATAAAAATTTTATCAAACAAAAATTAAAATATATCCAAACTATGCTTTTTCCTTAAAATGATATTATATAAATATATAAAATAGTTATAGCCTTAAATTACAATAATTGTTATAAATAAATACCTGTTCAAATTTTTGTACACAAACTTTTAATAACCTTGATATCTAACGATTACAGAAATGTCAACCAAGGTGATGTCATTCTTTTACACCAATATTGCGTAATATCTCGAAATAATACTTTCGTTATAAACTACTACAAAATGAATTTTCCTTCTTATAAATTTTCTGAAATTGAATAATCCGTTATTGCATTTTCTCGAAATTCAGATAAAATTGGATCACATTCAGATCAGCATAAAGCAAATTACAATCATAAATGAAACTACGCAAAAATAAATTAAATGCGTATTAAAATGTAATTAATGAAAAGTAAAAATAAATGTAACTCAAAGTAAAAAAGTGCCTGAAAGAGCAAATGTTTTTAATTTTTAGTATAATGCGTTAAATATATCTTACATTAAATCAATGGCATTTTCAAAAATTTATAAGCAAAATTTCTTTAAACAAACATCATTCATCAGAATAAATGACGTTTGATTAGATGATCACTGGGAAAATATATCAAATAATAATAACTATATAAACCATTAAGTATACAGTTTAAGATGAAATGCATGGGGATATTGGAAACCGTTAGAGATACGAAGATGGTTAAATGGAGAAAAAGTTGCGTCATTATATGCCCAAGAAATAACCATGGTTACATGTCAAAAATCCTTCCATTTACTAGACCAGGGTGATAACTGAAAAATGCGTTTTCTAAAAATCGCTATATCTTGTTTCTTGCAAGAGATACATCCACGATTTTGCAGGATAGTAAACACTAGGATTTCAAAAATGATTTTGAAAAAATCTAGGCCTACTAGATTTTGAGATAATGCAGCAACTTTCGATTTTCTTATGGAGATATTGGATTTTGCATTTTGAATTCTTCATAAAAATGCTTTTCAACATATTATATGTTTATAATCTGCCAATGAGAAAGTGTCAAATTACAATTAAATTATATCAAAGCAACCTTGACATTTTATTTTAATTAAATGAAAATTAATCTAAAATTAAACTAACTATTGAGAACAATATTATTGATTATTAACATAAATCATAATAATAAAAGTGACAAAAACAAAAATAAAATTTAATATTATACTGAATTTTACTATTAATTAATCAAATGCTCGAATAAACCTCCATTCTCTTGCAATAATTGAATAGATGTTGGCAAAGGCCTAGTTTGATATAAATTTAATTGTGTAATTTGACACTTTCTCATTGGCAGATTATAAATCTGATATATGGTTGAAAAGCATTTTTGAAGAATTCAAAATGCGAGATGATAAGAACTCTTTGATGCAGTGCTAACTCGATGCAGATGGTGTTTGCAGGAGAATGAAGGTTTATTCGAGCATTTGATTAATTAATAGTAAAATTCAGTATAATATTAAATTTTATTTTTGTTGTTTTTGTCACTTTTATTATTATGATTTATGTTAATAATCAATAATATTGTTCTCAATAGTTAGTTTAATTTGTAGATTAATTTTCATTTAATTAAAATACATAATATGTCAAGGTTGCTTTGATATAAATTTAATTGAGTAATTTGACACTTTCTCATTGGCAGATTATAAACATATGATATATGGTTGAAAAGCATTTTTATGAAGAATTCAAAATGCAAAAATCAATATGCGTCCATAAGAAAATCGAAAGTTGCGTGCATTATCTCAAAATCTAGTAGGCCTAGATTTTTCAAAATCATTTTGAAATCCTCGCTACCTGTTACCCCATCCTGCAAAAATCGTGGATGTATCTCTTGCAGAAACAAGATATAGCGATTTTAGAAAACGCATATTTTCAGTTATCACCCTGTGTCTAGTAAATGGAAGGATTTTGACATGTAACCATGGTTATTTCTTGGGCATATAATGACAACTTTTTCTCCATTTAACCATCTTCGTATCTCTAACGGTTTCCAATATCCCATGCATTTCATCTTAAACTGGACACCCTGTATACATTATTACACCAAAATGCAAATTAGTTGTACCTATACTTAAAATCATTAATAAATAAAATTTTTCTTATATTTACGACTAAATGAATGAAGAACCTAAATTACGGTATATTTTAATACAACTCAAAATGGGTTGTTACAATATAATGCCATTAACTTCTGATAATATGTTATTTATGGAATTTTCTGTAGTTACTATTTGGTGGTAATCAATGTTTGGCGGTTTGTATGCAACACCACAGCCTACCAAAATGCAAAACTTTACCAACAACTGTTCCAAACCATCTACAGTTTCATCAAGGTCTATAATGTTGTACTTCACGGTAGACTTCATATATAAAGCCACACCATCACCACGGCGCCCTATGCGATCTCTTCTAACAATTTTATAGTCTGGGATATTAATTAGCTCATTTGGTATGTCGTTTGTGAGACATATTTCGCTAAATCCTAAAACTTCGATGTTCTGATGTAAAATGTTCTGACGTAAAATATACAATGTACAGTGTGTCTCATTTTCGATGATATTTCGGGGTGTCTCACTAACAAGTAAAGATACAGAGTTGCGGTTTGCATTATGCCGTGCTACTTTTTTGTGAGAAGAACGCTGGTATAAACAAAACTTTCATAGCCCGCTACATTTCTGCGATACAGAGCAAAATTTAAAATATTGTATTTTGGAACCCCCCCTTATATTCCCGTTATCCTTTAATGTATGGTAAAGATAAAAATTGGTTCTTATACATGTTTAGTAGAATCAGTGGCGTATAGTATTCTGCTAAGCTGTCAATTTTTACATAAATAAAACTGGTTTTTAACGGAACATTTATATCTTCTTGGTTTGATTAAATTTTGTAGCTTTACAAAAATATATAATACATGATGTGTATTTTAAATAATAAACCTAAAATATGATTGCACAAAATCGGTAATAACTAGTGCGTATTACAAGCATTAAAAAGCCTTGGTGAACTAACTATCGGATTCAGAGATTGTCATATATGGTTCTATTTCGAAACCTTAATGATTTCTGTCTCTACTATTGTACGTGACAAAGAAAGGATATATTATGAATATCTATAATATTCTGCCGACAAAAGGTTTATTTCACACATAATGCAAGAATAGAATTAGATCAGTATTAATTCAATAGGTATAATAAAAGCAGTTTCTACACTGTTTAAATTACATTAAATCATTATCAGTTTTATAAAAAATTTCATAAAAGATTCAAATATAAATTATTTATATTAATTTACATTTTCAGAAAGTGTCATTGTATACTAATTGGTAATGACTATATTATGTACTCAATTACAAGAATCCAAATAAATATGCAATACTGTAACAATAAGTAATTAATAATAGATTATTATACCATTTAGTAGGTACATATAGGTATAAATAAAACAACTGCAATATCTATATTATCATTATTCTTTGAGTAAGCGTTTATATAAACTAACCATTAATATAATGCCGAAAAGTTGAGTAAAGAAATTCGCGAATTAGTTTTAAATACAGTCGATTATTTTAAGAAGAAAAGAAAATGGTGGTCCACTATTATCTACATTTCTGTTCAACAAAGAACAACAAACGCGTTAAAACTTTCGGTTTCGACGGTGGGAAAATCTGTGCTTTAAAAAAAATGGCGGCGAGTTGGAACCTCAGTGAAAAACAGCGTGTCAAACTTTACACAGATTTTCCAGAAAATGGAAAACAAACAATTCGTGCATTAATATAGAATGTACGCGAAGAAGAACACGTAACGTTAAATTCATTATTAAACTTCTTAAAATTAGAACCCGTATGAAATAGAAAAACCAGTTTGGCTCTAGTGTTAAAAATATGGGCTTTAAATTCAAAACCAACAATAGACGCGGTTTGTTGAACAAAGCCACATTGTCAAAAAAAGTTTTTCTGGAAAGTATTCAAAAATCAAATTAAATTTTTTTTAAACGAAATATTTTATAAAATGATCAAAAGTACTTAAAAAATTTGATTTAATAAAACAAATCATCAATAAAAGTTTATTTATTAAAGGGTAACAAAAGGTTTTATAAATAAAATTTTTAAAAAAAAAATATTAGAATCAATAATTAAAAATTTTCGAAAAATTTTGAGGAATTTTTACAAAAAATTAAAACCTAAAATTTCCTTAAAGGAATTTCATTTAACGAGAAATAAATTTTTAAAAAGAAGAAATAAGAATGGTTAAGCTAAAAAATCTTAAATTTTACATTTAATTATAAAATATATCTTTTAATTTAATTAAATTTACTAACTATAAAAAATTATTTTTAGTTGTTATAAGTAAAGTAAATTCAATTAAATTATTATAGGTAATTAGTAATGATTATTATTTTTTTATAAAAAATTGATTTTTACAAATTATAAATGTTAAAATTTAAAACTGAAAATTTTTATTATAATTGAATTTTATTTAATCTATTCTTATTGTTGTATTATTTAAATTAAAGCTTTTTTGGCAGAAATAGAGGCATTTTATAATTATCCATCTTTCTTTGTCATAAAAAATTTGAAAGAAAAAATTAAAATTTAAAAATAGAAATTATTGAAATCCTTTGTTAATATAGTTCATTCTGGAAGGCTATATTTGAGTTAATTATATTGGATATTACAAACAAAATAATTTTAAAAATAAATCAATTTAACATGATAAAAGAAAAGTTCATACTATAACTGATAGTAGGCTTAATAACATTAAAGAACTGCTCAAAATTTGCATTTCCTGAAAAATTGACAACAGTTTATTTTTTAAAATTTAATAATTAAACTCTTTAATTTTTCCCATTGTCATAAGACAATTATTGCCGATGAATTATAAATTTTCTGCAAGAGCCCATGAAAAACAGCATATAGTCATAACATATTATTGGTCCAATAATTACTATATTTCTAATTGTATATAAAAATGTTTTCGCATTGTTAAAGTATCTGTTAAGATTTAGTAATGAATTGTCTTAACATTGGATAATCTTGCAAATTTCCTGTTAAAACTCATAAATTTTATTCTATTTGTTGAAAATAAACAAGCAACGTAAATAAACGCCCTGTTATTTCGAAAGAACATGATAAAAGTTTTTTTAGACCAATTAGGATATTACGTTGAAATGCATTTACATTTTTAATCTAGCAAGTTATTACCAATCGAATTTGTTATACTTCAAACAGTAACTTCTCATCAATAAATCAATTTAACTTGTACTAAAAAAATTATCATATCTTTAAAAGTTTGAGAACACCAATTTCCTCAAAATTCATATTGTGAAGAGGTTGTCATACATGTTATCGTTGACTTACATGGCGTTTTATATCTGTTGGTCATTATTGTCCATGTTTAAACCTTTTTTATTCGGAAAACATTAAGCATTGCTTCTTTCTAATTGAAATCCAATGATATTTAATAAAATTTCCACATAGTCAAATAAATAGTTTCCAACCTGTTGAAATACAGTTAAGTTTTAGCTTAAAATAAATTGCATTTTTCAAAATGTTAAATTAATTTTCATTTATTGTTAACAAATACAAAACGCAAAATATAAATTTTCAACTGACATTTGAAATTAGATTTTTATTGTTAATAATCATCTACTAATTTAATCTATATAATCACGTTTTTCGCAGATTTTGGAAACATAATTTTTTATTATTACAACACCTATTTATATCTTTTGCTTAATCAATCCTTAAACCATAATTTATTTAAAAAATTATCAGCAAAATCATAGCCTTTCTATAAAAACGTTAAAATGTTTATTTCTATAATTTAAGGATAACGGAGATACAATAAATCAATATTACAATTTGTCAATTGAAAGACCAATGATGTCTTTTTACTAGGTTTCTACAAAAAGTTTTAAATTAAAAAAGCAATCTTATCATAAATGAGATACAAATTCTCAAAATGACATTAATGCGTTGCCCATTTGTTACTATCTGTTATTTAGGTTAGAACCTTTTTCATATTGCTTTTAATAAACCAAAATGCAAATCAAATTTCCATAGATCAGGTGCTACAGGGTGATTTTGAAAATTCCATTTTCAATCATCCCTGTAAACCTGTTATTTAGCATTTTTAAAACTGATTTTAGATTTTTTACGTAGAATCTAGTGGGTATCAATTTCTTTAGAGCCAGTTTTTTTGAATATACTTTTTTCTTAAAATTATATTTTAATTTTTCCTTGCAAGAATTTTCAAAATATAGCAAGTTATATTTTTTATAAATACGTGCAAAATGATTTTGTTTACTTTAAAAAAAAATAATTAATCACAAATTGTTCAAATTGAGACCGCTCCTCAAGACAAATTAAAATTCTTTTAGCATTTTCCAAAATTGATTGTTTCTAATTTGAAAAGCATTTTCCGTTGCTTTTTAATGTTGCATGTTTAATTGCCAAATAAATTTTATTTTTTAAAATTCAAACGAGATCCTGATCGTTGTCGAACATATTTTAAACCAATTGGAAAACTTCATTTATAGTTTTGTATTACTAGCAGTGGTGCAATCTGTGAAGAATATTATCTTAGTTGAGTGGAATATTTTTTTAATTTTTCTTGTAGAATTTTAATACCCGAGTTTATTTCTTCATAAATCTTGAAATATTTTCTTAAAAAAAGCAGGAGACATTAAATAACTGCCTTGAGTCTCTGAAAATCACGTTTTTTCTTTAAAACCGCGAGTTGTGTCTATTAAAGAATTCCAATTTGAAATTGTCTTCTGCCAATTATTTTTTTCAAATTGTTGCCTAGTTTTATATTTAAAACCAATTAAAGAAAATAATCTACGTTCAGCACACCAAGGTGCGTTGAACGTTTTATTAGGGTTTTGAATTTATGTTTTTTTAATCCTTTGCAAATTTTGTTTGACCAGGTTCTTCAAATCTATTTTCCTGCACAAGGTTCAGGAGTGGCTTAATAAACTTCTAAACGTTAACTGATTCCACTTTTTGTTGTAACTCAGGGTCGAGGTTTAAAACACCAGTTCAAAGAATTAAATTTTAATTTTGAAATTATTTTTGTTTGTCCTTTGGTATCTATTACATGGTATATAAAAAAATCAAATTATGTATTATACCGTTCAGATAGATTCAAGGCCTTGGTCTGTTTTTTAAATTTGAAGCGGTATTAACAATTTCAAATTCAAATTTTGTTTCCATTAAAAATAATTAAACCAAAAACAACCAAAAAAACGATACAATTAAACAAAAACATACAATAATATCAGACTTTTAAATTTGGGAAAATGTACCAGGAATAATTTGAAAAGCAGAATTAAAATCAAATACCTAAGTAAGGCAAACTAATTATGTTTTGTTACATGGTAAATTATATATTATCTGTTAAATTATGAAAAAATCATTTGTCACGTTATTTATAAAATAAATAAGACATGATAGAAAAGCTCGAAAAAAAGATTTAAAAATAATAGTGCCAATAAAAATGTAATGAATAATCTCAAAATGTACCTCTAGAAAACTGATAAATTCTAGTAAAAACTAAAATATGTTTTTACTTTTTAATATTCTAATAACAATTACAGGAGACTGAAATAATTTTAAAATAATGTGCACAAAAACTGTGGCTATGGAAATTTGTTATGATTTTGGTTTATTAAAATACATGTCGAAAACCAAGGTTTAACTAAAAATTAAGGAATACCTAAAACATACAAAATGGGACAACCTTACAAACAAATAATTAAGATAACTAATCAATTTCATTATATAAGCAACAATTCTATAAGATAAAACATTAATATTTTGTTTAACTATTACCTATTTATTAAAAACATATGGAAGACTGTTAATAAAGTTAAATTAGCATTAACAAAATGTTTGTATATGTTATGAATGTAACGAAATTAACAATGCTAACAAGGATATAATTGATAAACTAACTTCTATAAAATGGAATATAACGAACTATTGATATAAAGAATTTATCTATTGATATAAACATTATCACATTATTCGTTGAAATAATATACTTGTTTACTTTAAACTATTAACAGGATTTAGTGTTTAATAGATTATTTTTTATTGAAATATATCTTCATTGACCAATAAGGTTTTGATTTCGTAAATAAATAAATTCAATATCTCGTAAAGCACAATTTTTTAAAATCGCTCGGACCGTCATATTATTATTTTATACATGTAAAAAAGATTTGTAAAAAATTTTTCAAATTAAAATTTTTATGCATTTTATTATCCTTACAATTAAACATATGTATTACAGTCAAATTTAGTTATTGCATTCAAATTTTAAATTGAAAAGATCATGAAAAAAACGAAAATAAAATAATTTTATAACGTTTTATTATATCGAAACAAAGATTCAAATTTAATGATTTAAAAAACGCATCCGTAAATATAGAATAAAGACATTTCGAAATTTGTGAAATAAAATTATTTTAAGTTTCGAATCTTTGTTTTAGATATAATGTTAAAAAACTTAATTTTATTTAAATTTTAATAATAATTCAATAAATATTTAAATTTAATTAACAATAATTTTTTACAATAAAAATTTTTCAAAATATTAAAAATATAAAATCGAAGTCGAGATTTAAAAAATTTATTTATATAAGTTTTGTTATGAACGAATACGTTCAAAAGGTAAATATGTAAATAAATTATTATTAATTTTTTAAATACAAATAAAAGTTTACCTCAGTAGGATTTGAACCTACGACATGTACTTTGCTAGAGCACGGCGATAACCAACTGCGCATAGTTATTTTATTTAACTTAAAATTTTTTTTGTGAATTTTCTTGACCACTGGTAACGACCACATTCTAAATTGAATATATTAATTTTAGAATTACTTTTATTAATTGAAAAAGGCGTGTGCCGCTTCTTTATCTCCCGAAAGTGCCTTTGTGTAGTATAAGAAAGCAAGATAGGTTGGTGCTACTATAGCGTGCGGTCTAACGATATAAATATGTTCTACCACTATGTAGCATTACTACATCGTGCGGTCTACACCAGCTTTGCAAATAACGTTATAATTTAAATATTTGTACATTACAGATCCTAAAATAGTTTAGAGGAACAAAATGGCTTTGATGCCCTAGAAAGTTTTAAAGTACCTATCACATGAATTTTCTCCTTCTAAGTTGGTTTGTAAAGTTATAATGGTGCCATTAAGTGAAAGCGGTTGATGAGGTCATTATAACTGCATATTTCTTTCTAATCACCCAAGTGCAAATAACCCATCCCTATTGTATATGAATTATCGTCCAATTTAACCGAAGTTTTTCAACCACGAGTGTTGATGATGTTGCTGAAAGACTTTTACAACAACGTTATTTTAAATGAAGAACTGGCTTATTTACGGGGAAGAAACCTTCTGGATGCAGCGGAAGATGCAGAACCATGTCATAGATGCGGTAGTGAAATGCAGAACAAAAGAAGGCGCGATAAAAATGGAGAATACAGACCAATATTGCGATGCCCTCGCAAAGGCTGCCAAACCTCCTGTTCTGTACAGAAATGTATTTCTTTATTACATGGATATTAACCAGAAAATACATTGTAATTTATTATAAGTTTTTGTTATGAACGAATAAGTTCAATAGTAAATATATAATTAAAAATTATTAATAATTTTATTAAATACATAAATAAAAGTTTACCTCTAGGATTTGAACCTACATGTACTTTACTAGTACGCGCACCAACTGCGCTATCAATTCAAGTAATCGATGTAAACTTTGTCTTTATGTATGTAGAACTAAGGTAAGTTCTAAACATAATGAGATTACAATCAAATTACTTATATTAATGGAATGTGAGCCTGCAATATCGCAAGGATTCACACATACGAAAGCAAATACTAATATTAAATTATAAGTTTATTTTTAAGTTGGTGATTGCAGATATTTTTATGTTCAACGACGTGACGCCGATACCCTAATACCCATCATTTAGCGAGAATGCGAAGTGGGATCAGTGAACCATTCTGATGATTAGCCTCCATACAGATCGCTAAATACTCTTGGTTATAGTCACCTCACTCTGGAGCTAATACTCAATCTATTTGAGCGGTCATGGCTGGATGCAAAGATAAGATGCAAATGAGAGGTGTACCAAATCCACTTCTGGAATGTCATTTGGATCACTACTGTTGGAAGTTGTGACGAAAAAATGGTGATTTGTTTGAATTTTTAAATGATATTAGAACTGTGTATAGATAGGTGTCGGTGGTGGTGGAGATTATTAGACAAAAGTATTGCTTTCATGTTTGTATAAATAATAAATAAAATAAAAATACTGGTCCATTGTTTTTGTGTTACATTCTATTACCATAGACCGCACACTATAGTAGAATCTATACTGTAGACCGCACGCTCTAGTGGCACCGATAGGTGTTTGTAAAATTAAATATTTGTATCAGTGTATGTGAATTTTACATTTTTTGATAACTTTAATGCTCGATTTAAAATTTACTAGAGTGTACCTGAATTTTAATACTGATTGAATAAACGATTGTTAAAGTTTGTTTTGAGTTTCTTTTATGGATTTGATTATTTTCAAAGGAACAGGTTACAACTACTAAAAGGGTGTCATTCAATTTTATGTACCATAAGTCAGTTTTGTTGACGATCTCACTTTAGTTTGAGTGATTTGATATCGATTAAGATAGAGACCGTGGAAAATTTGTTTGAAGTAAGATAAATTTTATCTGAATTCATTAATTTAGAATTTCAGTTTTTATAGTAACAGGATCTGTTAGTGAGCTAAGAAGTTTATTTATTTCTGGTAAAGTTGTAAAGTGAGAGATATACTTTGGTGTTTTTGGATCATTACGTTTCAGATTCGACCTAAGGGGATAGCAACCGAAGTGTGTAACCCGCAGGAGGCTGCAAAAGGTAGGTTCAAGTGTTTTTCTTCGTTTTGTACCAGTACTCCATCTTTTGTTAGCCTACTTTAGCCCGCTTTTAGATATGGTGGGAAAATATTACCCGATTTGACTTATCGTTTAACGTAACTAAAATTATTAGTAAAAATCGCGGCCCTAACGACGAGCTAGTTGGCCCTTGTGGATTTTACTTGTGCGGTGTTCCAATACTCGATGATTTTCTCCTTCAAATAATCAATTGTTCGACGTGATGAATGGCAGCTGGCATTGTCATAATGGAAAATTATACGACGCTTTTTGTTATTTTCCCTAAGTAGTAAGAGAGACCGCCATTTTGTTTTTGTGACGTCATAGACCCCGCCCACTTTCACCACGCCCATTCCTGGGCCCTTTTTTGACGACTTCTTTTCGGGGACCATTTTCAACCCCTTGATGGAATTTTCACCCCTAATTAGGACCTTTTTGGTTGTATTAAGAGCCTGGTTGGCAGTTCAGCCCCTGGAGGGCAGGAAAATGTGTGCGCATACAGTGTTCTGATTGGTGGTCGTAAGGACAGACCACCCTTGTTTTAGTTGATTGTTGGTGCGTGCGTCCGCACCTCTGATTTCTGATTGGTCCTTAGTCCCCACCCAGCCTCTGAGCTCTGATTGGAGGCCTAAGAATCTGCACTCTGGTTGGTTACGGCGGGAAATTTGAAATTTTCTAATAATGGGCGCTAATGAAAGCGTGTAAGACAGATATACGACATGTATAAGAACTTGTGTTAGGGTCTGCGCCCTCTTGTGGTGCCTCCTTGGCTAGAAATAGTATCCCAATGAAGGTGCCCTAATGCTAACTTGTAAAACGGGGCTTGTTCTCGGGCCTTCGACCCCCTTGCCGTGGTCCACATGACAAGAAATAGCATTCTAATAAAAGAGCCCTAATGCTAACTTGTAAGACAGGTAAAGAACTTGTGTTAGGGTCTACACCCTCCTATCGTGGCCCCCTTTGCTGGAAATAGTATTATAATAAGGAGGACCTAATGCTATCAGAAGACAGGTATATGAACTTGCTCTAGGCTCCGAGCCCCTTGTCGTGGGCCCCATTGATGCGAAATTTTTGAATTTGTGACACCATCTAGTTGTGCATGGACTAATGAATATTTTCTCTAAAGGTGGCTCCACCTAGCGGTAAATTTTTGCAACGCAAAATACTAATAAGGTTTTAAACTTGAGATGGAATGTTTGAAATACCAATTTTTAATACTAACAGTTTTAATTATTTGTAGTAATAGAATTAGATTAGCTGCAAGCAAATTAGAGCTACGGGAATTGATGTATTCTAATAAATAGTTTAATTAACAGTTTCAACGTCAAAATGGAGTACCGCGGGTTGGTATAGCGGTACAGTAGTCGCCTGAGACGCGGTTGAGGCAGGTTCGATTCCCGCATTTTTTGTCGCCAATAAAAATAGGGACCAACCTTATTTTCGTCATAACTCGCTGAGTTTTGATGCTATAATAATAAAGGTTTTTTCAAGCACTTTAAAAAAATCGGTGCTATTTGGCAAAATTATACAGTATCACCGTATTCTATCTTCAATGACTGGATTATATCTAACTACGTAATTATCAAACAAGGAAATGCGTGATTGGTCGCATTTATCGAGATTCAGCTGCTAGAAACATAATAGCTTCTAAGCATCATATAAGGTATCCTGCGTAAATATTAGGTATTTTGGAATTACATAAAAACAAATAGACTACATATTCAATTAAGGTAATATGTATTATAAATCCATTAAAATAATTAACTGATAGTGATCGATTTATTAAGTAACACTTTTAGGTTGAAATATAAGATAAAAATTATTTAAACTTGAATAAATATATACAGCCTGTTTCAGAGTAAGCGCCTTATTTTTTTTAGCCACTCTATGGGTACTACTTTCTAAATATTGGAAATGCAATAATTTTTTTTTTTATTATTGAGATCCTAAAAACTTTATTTTTACTATAGTATTTCGTTTTTCTTTAAAATCCATTTCTTTCCCTATCAAAAAATGAACTAACGTTTTAATCTAGTAGCGCATGAATGTTTTTTACTCGATGTTATTTTTGTCCAAATATCAAGTAGCGGTAGATACAAAAGAAACAATTAAACTTTATTTTGTAATAAACATTAGGTATTTATTTATTATTTATTTATTATTTTTTTTTTAAACTCGTTTATTAAAGATTTTAGATTTTAACAATTCATGGATAATTACATTTTATTAATACTATATACAATATAAAATACTAAATATAAAACGTGTATGTGTTGGTGGTGCGCTGCTCAAGTCTTCGTCCTCTTCAGCGCGTGAAGTCGTGGATTGTTGGTTTTGTTTTAACGCCTGATGGCGGTATTAGTGCGTTGTTGGTTGTTAAAAAAAAAGCGGGTGTTGTGTGGTGTTGGGTTTGGATTGGTGTTTTTGTGTGGGCTGTCCTGTTGTCGCTAGGTTGCTTATCTGAAATAAAAGAAATATGTGTTAGTGAATGTAACACTATCGATATTTACAGAACAGAAATTAAGTAATTAAAAATCGATACTAAATACTTATCTCGGGCGCCAGACTTCGATCCGGACCGTCGTGTGTTTACCCTAAATAGCCACCTCCTGACTGTGTGAAAAACAAGTCAGTCGCAGATTCCACCTTAAGTGCCTCTGCCATTACGGATGACAGGTACCTTCTTCATATTGAGCCCTTCGAGGAAGGTCAATAGAGTCGAACTAAAGGCAGATTGATCGGGCGGTAACACGGCAACGCTCGGTACTTGCCTTCTCAATTGCCTGCCGTCGCAGAGCGTAGCTGACTTCCGAGTAGAGGTGTCCTCTTCGGCGGTCGCTTGCTTCCATCTTCTTCCGTTGCGGAGGTCGAGAACTTGGCATCCACGGTAGCTTTGGTAGCAGTTAACGCATAGCCCGGTCGGTACGGTAAAGTGCATTGACTGCTGTGGTGATCACCAGCATCAAGTGCTGCCGTCAGCAACGCTGTGCGTAAAACCTTGAACCGGTGACACTGCCCGATGTCTTTTCCCCTCAGGTCCTCGACGGTGACTCGGAGGCGGGCGACGTGCTTCACCTCCCGGATCCTCTTCTGTCCTCCTCGCTCGGTAGGTGTACCAAAACCAGATCGCTCGGCCTCGCTGCTTCATCCTAAACAAAACTGTATTAATTCCTTGCGTCGTCAAATCGGGACATCCGCTGATAGCTCTACGGCGCCACGTATTACTACCTTGGCAAAACGCTCGCTCCTTGCCTGATAGGTGGTACTGCAACTTATCGAATACCTCATCAGCCTGTCTCGGTCCTATGAGGCAGGCTGTATCAATTCTCGAAGGTTGCCTTGGCCCTGGTGAAGGCGATCTTCTACCAGTTTCGCGGAGAAAGCAACCAGTTCTCCTCTGACGAAATTAATTCCCTGGTCTCTGCTGCGCTGCTCCATCTGGGCGGTGTCCTGTACTGCTCAGGGCTTGGTACACGTTGCTCGTCTGGTGGCGTAGGCGGGCATTTTCTTCGATCTTCGTCTGCGCCACGAAGTCATCGGGCTGGTGGATCAGGACTCTTCACCTTCTTCTCTCTTCGGCGGCTACGGCGGCGGCTTCATCTTTGTTTTGCCTCGGCCGACGTCTTCTGCCGGTGGTGTCTTCTTCGGCCTTCCCTCTTCTGAGCGGTGGCGGCGGATGGCGCGTCGCTTTCACGGAAGGACAGAAGCGACGGTATCGGCTGGTACTTGTTGATGTATTGCCTGGCTTATACCATATCGTTAGTCGCTGACGTTAAATCCTTTCAAGAGCACGTCGTCGTAGACCTCTTCTGGCGATCGTTTTGATACCATAAATCGAATTTAATTAAATTACTAGTTAATTACATAATTAGTTCTAATTTAACGACCTGCTCTGATCGGATACCAGAACAGGAATGTTAGTATTTAGAAAAATAGCTCGAAATGTTTTCCTTCTTTTCAGTACATAAATTGAAACGTCGTCAATAATAGAACAAGAATAATTTAGAAATTTCGTTGATGCAAATATGAATTTTCTCTTGCGTATTTTCAATAGTTGTTGGTTCAGCAATGTACAGGATGGCCAACTAAGAATGCAAAGTACTGTATCTAAACTATCCATTGTAGAAAGGGCAAAAAAAAGATTACTAAAACGGCAATACAAAAACCGAAATTATTTTCAAGTTTCTGAAATGGCCGCTACGTAACTGCAATCTTGAATCTAAAAGTGATGTTTCTGTGAATTCTGCTATATTAACCTAATAAAGAAATAACTGATCTTTAATGTCGAGGATAATCTGAACTTTTTGGCGTATGTCTAAAAATAAAGTAGTGGGGGGTATTCAAAGGTTTCCTTAAATAACCCTGTATCTTCGAAACAGCTAAGCCGATTTTATAAACTTGGCGCGTTGAAATGAGCTATTCTTGGGCTACAAATGTTATAATATTTGAAGTTTTGTTAGTTTCACATGTCGTCGCTAGAGGCTTTGTTCGACATTCCGACAGAAACGGTTAATTTTTCAAAAAATTAAATGCATTGGATGACTTTTTCATGAACAAGTAGCTAAATGATGCCTAAACAAGTTCGCGAAAACCGCATCTCGATATCTTGTTCCTAACCTAAAATATCGGCCAAAGAAAACTTTATACGAAAATCCCTTAAATTTTTTTTTTTAACTATATTTTTCTGGAATTGTTTCTATTATGTAAGTTGTGGTCCTAAAAGGACCGATTTAAAGGAGGAAGGTTTTAATGCTTCCGTAAATGCTCGAAATGCTGACCATCACGCTCTATGCATTGCTGAAGCCTCTCATGACTAAACAAAACTGCAGCTTCAATTTCGGCTCTCGGTATGTTACGTATTGCGTTACGAATCCGGTTTTTCATATCTTCTCTAGTAGTAGGTTGAGTCCGAAACACGATGTCCTTTAAGCGCCCCCATAAATAAAAATCGAGGCAAGTTAAGTCTGGCGATCGCGGAGGCCATGGAAACAGACTTCCTCTTCCAATCCACCGCTGTTGAAATACTGCATTAATATGCTCTCGCACATTAATAGCACAATGTTGGGCAACCATCCAACTGCAAAACAATTTTGCCTTGTTTCCGGCACATCTTCCAACAACAACGGTAATTGATTGGCCAAAAGTCAAGAAATACATTGCCATTTAGAGGTTGCTCGAAAAAATATGGCCCAATAATTCTGCCTCCTATACATTTAAACTACAACGTCCTTGGTGCTGAACTTCACGCAACCAATGGGGATCTTCTGCAGACCAATAATGCATATTGTGCAGATTGACTCTCCCGTCACAACTGAAGGTGGCTTCATCGGTCCAAAGAATTTGAAATAAAAATTCTCTATTTTCGCGTATCATGCCTAACATCCAATGGCAATAGTCTAACCTTCGATCAAAATCTTCCTCTTTCAAGGCCTGACGCAAAACGACATGATATGGGTTCACTCTTAAAGTAATTAAAAAAGTTTAAACGAATACCTATATATTTTGATGGCCATTAGAACTTACCTATGGTCCTTCAAAATATTTTGAACCTTGTCCGTGATATGCCCAACTCAGTGGATAATGCTCTGTGCTAACATGAGATTTCCTTCAATATAGCCAGTACACGGTTAATATTTTCTTGTGTTCTTCCAATTCTTTGCCGTTGAAACGTAGGCCGAAAACTACCATTGGCTTAAGCTCGCCACTAATCGGGGAAAAACTCTTACATCCAAGGACGCCGATTTGGATATCGAGCGCGTAAACTCTTTTAGCTACTGCGGCATTCTGAAGACATTCAAAATAAACCCAAGATATCAACAGCTTCATTATTCGTAAAACGCATTTTCAAAGCACAAAAATTGCTCAAAGTAAGGCAAAAGTATTGACAACTATTGACAATTTGAGGATTATGTATGTTTTGTTTAGGTATCTGCTTCCATTGCCTGCTTCTATTAATTGCATTTTTCGTATACATCCATAGTGAATATGCATTTAAACAAACAAAAAATTAAAAATCGCAATTTCAAGGTAACCTATTTAGAGCCGAAATTGAAGTTGCAGTTTTGTCTACCCATAAGAGGCCTCAGCAATGCATAGAGTGATGGTCAGCATTTCGAGCATTTACGGGGGCATTAAAAACCTTCCTCCTATAAATCGGTCCTTTTTAGGGCCACAACTTACATAATAGAAACAATTCCAGAAAAATATAGTTAAACAAAAATTTAAGGTATTTTCGTATAAAGTTTTCTTTGGCCGATATTTTAGGTTAGGAACAAGATATCGAGATGCGATTTTCGCGAGCTTATTTAGGTATCATTTAGCTACTTGTTCATGAAAAAAGTCATACCAATGCATTTAATTTTTGCGAAAATTAACCGTTTCTGTCGGAATGTCGAACAAAGCCCTCTAGCGACGACATGTGAAACTAACAAAACTTCAATTATTTTAACATTTGTAGCCCAAAAAAGCTCTTTTCAACGCGCCCAAGTTTGTTAAAATCGGATTAGCGTTTCGAAGATACGGGTGATTTAAGGAAACCTTTGAATAACCACTTTATTTTTAGCATACGTCAAAAGTGCCAAACAAAAAAGTTCAGATTATCCTCGACTTAAAGATCAGTTATTTTTTATTAGGTTAATAGCAGAATTCACAGAAACATCACTTTTTAGATTCAAGATTGCAGTTACGCCCTAGCGGCCATTTCAGAAACATAAAATATTTTCCAGGTTTTTGTATTGGCCGTTTTAGTATAACTTTTTTCGCAAGCCTCTACGAATATAGTTTCCCAGATACAGTACCTGCATTCTTAGTTGACCCCTGTACACCTGGAATTTTACATAAGCAGAAAAATCCGTGGTGACATATCAGGTTTATAACTGGTCCTTGACCAATCCACTTGTCGTATCGATTATTTAAAATTAACATAATTGCTAGAGCGCCATCTTGTTGCCAAAACAATTTTGTAGTTCATTTAAATATTGATATGAACGTCGGCGTAGGTGTTGTTTTGTTGTGACACTATCTCCTGATTTAAGTAAACCTCCACTTGTGAGAAAAGCGAACGCATACAATAGTTTACCGGTGCTTCAATATCCGCGTCAGTATCGTCTTGCTTTAGAACTTTAACTGTGATGTACAACATGGTTTGTCTTAAATCTACGTAATCGTTTCCATTTCCGGGCACCACAATCTCTATAAGTCATACTAGAGCTGATAGACTTGTAAAATATCATTTAGATTTCTACTTGTCTCGTAACGTCTTTCTTGAAACGATTCCTTATCAGGTAGATCTCTATGATGTCACCAAGAATATTGGCACCCGTTCTGAGTGCTTCTTTTCCAGTAGCCTTTGTACTAGACTTAAATAACTGTACTATAGTTCTAAATATACTACCTAGCCAGCTTCCTATTCCGTTACCGGCATGACTCATATAATATTGCTGATAAGGACAAACCATTACTGCACTTTCTTAAAGCGTAGCTTCAGACACGACGTCCCAAACTCGGACGCATTGCTGCACCCGTATCTGTTTTTATATTAATGATGTTTTCAATTCTCGTTCATCAGTGGCATGTATTGCACGAGAAACCACATCTTTATAAGCATAGTTTTCTGAAGTAATAATAATAATAATAAATTTATTTATGCTTTGTAACAAATATGTACATTCGCTCGTCAAACATTTAATCAAAATATATAAAACTTATTGTTCTTACACTTACGTTTGCATTAAATCTAAACCAAAGTTTATAAATTCTTCAAAAGAATAAAACACGTTATTAATAAATCTTTTGACTTTTTCTCTGAAAGCATTATAAGCAAGAGATCTTAATGTGTGCGGGATAACATTATAAACCTTTTTTATCCAAAACTCAAAACCGTCCTGTGTTTTAGATAAACGGTAGTATGGAACAAAGATGTTATTTTTAAAACGAGTATTGTATAATTGAATGTCCGGCTGTAAAGTATAATTGCAGACATTGCGCTTAGCATGACAGAGACAAGGTAAGTATAAATATAGAAGGCACAGTTAGAATTTGAAAATGAGAGTGGCCTGTTTACAATCAGCCCTATAACCAAGATTCGCTATAATTTTAATGTTTATTATACGCATAAGCGGAGATAAAACATCACCCACAATTTGCGGTTCAACGATGTCGCAATAAATAAACATCTGTGTTGGTAATCATATTCATATAATAGCGGAGTGAGGTGGTATTGGCTCCATCGCTGTGTTTTGATACGGATAATAACACGGTGAACGGTGAACTAGTAGCACGTATGTCACTTCCTCTTATACCTTCATCGTAGCGTTTCGCATGGATTTTGTGCCGCATGTTTTGCCGTGGTTTCTTCCTCTGAGGATTTATTTTCGGTCTGCTCTTAGCGCCTTTATAATTTTAAGCGCTAAGGCAACGTCGTTCTTAGATTGTTGTTCTCTTGGAGTTACTTGCTGCGATTGTTGATTGCTACTACTGGCCTTGATTTGCCTGATGGTTTTTCAGCTTGGTGTTGGTTTCCTCGCACATCCTCTGTAGTTCGCCGTGTGGTTGCCATTGCTTAACATTTAGCATTTCCGTATCTTGAATACAATCTCTTGTCTGGTGGGCTCTGCATCTAATAGCGTGGCATTTATTCTATCGTTGACAATTGTGGCATTGTCCATTCCATATTTTTCTTGTTTGATGCGGACTCTTTAGCCAATGCTGGTTAAGTTGTAAATGTCGGTCCCTTCATTTTCTCGAGGTGACCGAGGAGCATTGATGTTCTTCTGCGCTTAGCTGCATGCGGGTCAGTTTTTGAACCGCGTAGCCCATATTTGTTAGGTCGTTTCAATGACCTCGATTACCGTTATCTTGTGGTATGCCTTTCATAACTACCTTTAGTGGTTTTGCCGCTTCTAACGCGTATACGTTGAATTATTCGGTGTTATCTAACGCTTTTGTTGCGTTACGATAGTCTTCAAGTCTTCAGTTGTATTTTAATGCCAGTTCTGGTTGTGCATGTCGATTTGGGTTGATGACACCGTTAAGTTTCGATAACGCTGTCGAATAGTCTGCTTCGTGAAGAATTAGCACTGTTCACCTTTTCTTTTCCGGTTCCGTTCCTTCGACGTGCGTGCGCGTTTTATTTATTTTTTGGCGACGGTTATGAACCTCGTAGGACTTCGACTTCAGCGTCTGAGGTGTCGACGTTTGTTGAACGTATTTTTCCTCCATTTCGATTTCGGTTATTTGTTCGATTGATGTTGGTTCCGTTTTCGGTCGTGTCGTTTTTCTTTTGCGACGCGGCAGGTTGTCTTCATTAGTTTAAGTCGCAGCCACTTGCTGCGGTCTGTGCGCATTCAGGTCCCGTATCGGGTCTTCAATCGTTTTATGCATGTTTTCATTCCTTTCTTCTAGAGTTTTAATTCTAGCTTCGAGGAATTTATTTTTGAGATTGCAGAGATTCTATTTTCTGTTGGCTGTTTCAACACGTTTTTAGGGACTCGTTGAGGTCGTAATGCACAAGTCTTCGTCGCTCATTTTGTAGCCATTTGCGTGGTGAAAATACACAAATCCGGTACAAAAAATAAGGTTCTTTAAGTGGATTTGTTCTGAAGCGCAAAATATTCTTATGTAATTTCTTACTAGGCACGAGTGCTTCGTTCAAACACTAGCATAAGGTGACAATAACACAACTCTAGGGTTTGACGCTGTGAGAATCCAAATATCGAGAGGGAAGGTTTTAATTTCGTGGTGACGCGCTTGATTATATTGTGGTATTCGATTGTCAGCAATTTATTTATTAGCTCGCTGGGAGTTTCTTCTATGTTGACATAATTTCCTGAGGCGACACGTAACACGTACCATCCGTCCTCAATGTAAGTAAATGTATTTGTCGTTGTGCTGAAAATTTGATGCAGCCTTTTTTAATATAGTCTCTAACACATGCTCTCCCCCTGCAGGTGGATCAATTCTATAATAAATTAAATGGTCCGTTGGACTTCCATCGGCGAAAGAACAAGGGTACAGATTCTGCGATATGCCTACAACCCATGAGTTTATTAACCTTATTCGTTTTGGCAGTTCTATAATAAAACTTGACGTCATGTTGCCGGGAAAATACGTCATAAAGCTATTACTTAATAAGGTAAGATAAAACTCCATTTTATATATTTCTCAGCTACGAAGCTAACACCCAGCTATTAAATTTGTTACTGTATCCACGTCATTTGACCAGGTATTGTTTATGTCGTCCGCGGCCCTTCTCTGCTAAAACCTTATCGACTTTGAATCAACCGTAACAACTTCCTCGAACAACCTCCTCGAAAAAGGTACCCACAACAGGATCGTTATTAAGATCGCTTATGCAGTAAACTGGCGGTTTTTTATCACTGCACTAATTGTAAAAACTTCCTCGCTCTAATTCGTTTCATATCCCTTCTCAAAGGTGTACTTAGTTTCTGGCGATTCTAACGTTTTCCCCCATGCTTTATATTTAGGATGGCGTGATGTACCTAAGCCTTTCGCGTGCATGTTATTTCACACTTCCAAGATCTTTACACTGGAATAAGGGATATTGTTATAAGCAGTCACAAGTTTTTGGAATACATCAACATACCTGTAGGAATTTCTGTAGGTGAAATAACGCGACATCCTTGTTTTCAATGTTTTATTAAATCTTTCAACCACAGATGTTTTTACATCAGGGTTATTTGTTACATACAAATTGATATTTTGTTTTTTGAAAAAATTTTGTACACTGATCACCTTTATCCATCTATAGATTTGCCGGTGTATATCACTTTCCTTAAAAATATCGGTGAATGCTTTAATTACAGATGCGGCTGTAAGAGCTCTCCCCCAAGCCCTCTTGCTAAACACACAATAACCGTTAGTGTGTAATTGTAGCCACGTTTGTGTTTATTTAAATTTCGCATATCGCGAGATCTGCTTGACTCAGCTCGTAAATGTTGCTCACAACATTCGTATTGCGAGGAACCTTTTTTTACTGGCTTATGAATCGTATAAACTTCCTGAGCCTGCAGCATATCTACCTTTTACAGTGTTAGCTAAAGGTGTTATACTCGAAAAACCAGTCGGATGCGAGGGATCGTAGTATACAGCATCCATGTTATGTTCGCCACGTATCCCAGTCTAGTGAAAGTCTTCTTCTTCGAAAGGATCTTTTCGGGGTTTCTCTCGATTCACTATCAGCATCGTAAATCTCACCTATAGTTGTGAGGGTCAGTTCACTGTTTGGTGATATAGCAGCATCACGTCTTCGAGTATCTCCGATAAACTCTCGTGGCATATTTATTTCTTATGTGCGTCGCAAACTGTCGCCAACCGTGTGGGTTTGTAGTTTTTCGTTGTCCTAACGTTTCGTGAACCAGATCGATAATGTTGGAATGAGGGATGATCTCACCTTTTATTGTGACAGTACCCCTTTTATCCCAAAATACATCACCACCTGTATTCAGTATACGCAATAATCAGTATCTTTTTTCCTGCATGAAGCAGGTAGTGTTGATACTATTTCGTCGTCTGCCAGACCTTTGCGTTTCGGCATCTTTCTAATATCATCATCACCGTTGATTGTTATACTAGCGGGTTGACGTAACTGATTGTAAAAGTGTAAATATCATTGAAGAACCTAATTGTACTGCTGCCATTTTGGTTTTTAAAACTTTATCCATGTCGTTACCCAGCTGAGTTAAAATGCTGTTTTGTGTGACATCTGGCGCTTGCAGACGTTGTATAAAATCCAGAGGTAGAATAATCATCTTCTTCAGATTGTGGTCCATAGTTATTGAAACAAATTACACAGAATACCATCAACTAATGGTCCTAACAGGAGTGATCGAAATGCGCCGCCCTTCTGTACAAGAAACTAATTCTTCTTTTTTATAGATTCGCCTCTCTGTGCCAGCTGTCGTAAAGTGTGCTTATGTTCAAAGAGTCGCTGCTTCTGATCGCTCCTTTTAAAATGTTTTGTGCTTACTATCCAGACATTTCAATAAAACGTCACGTTGACTTTTACTTAATCTGGCTAATGCGTGCATGATATCGGTGTCTTCGGTTAAGCGTCAACCACCATACATGATGTAATCTTTATGACTGAAAGGCTTAAACGCTTTTCGCTATATATATATATATATATATATATATATATATATATATAATATATATATATATATATATATATATATATATATATATATACAGGTGTCCCAATAGTGCGTATTCGGTCGATAGCTCCTTAGCCATTAAACTTAGAAGATAAATTTAAATACGAAAGTTGTCTATTTTATAAGCTGCATAATCTAAAAATAGTTTGTTTTAGGGTGTAATATAAAAGCGGTACAATATAAAACTTTTGATTTTTAAATAGAACACCCTATATATTATTTTATTTTTCGATTCTCCTTATAATTTTACATCTTTTATAAGAGTTACTTACAAGCTAAATCTTACAGTTTTTGAGATATTTGCAAAGTTAACTAAAACTGACATTTTATTAGTAATTCAAGTAGGCGTATCTCAGTTATTTTAAAGATAAAAAATAATCTTTGGTATAGAATTTATTCATACATGAGCTTACTTTAATCTATTGTCAAAATTATTTCAATATACACGGTGATCACAAAATTAATTCAATAACATAAATTTGAAAATGCTATATCTTCTTTTTTAAATGGCACAACCCTATATTTTTTAATGCCTTGGCTTCGTCTATTAATAGGCTTTCATTTCTATTATATATTTCTATACCTATCTCTAATAGTTTCGGAGATATTTAAGTTTGTTCAATTTTTTCGTTGATAACACTGAAGAAGAGTAAATTAGTCGGTCAAAGCAAGCTATGAATAAGAAACTAAAAATATATTAACTGAAATACAAACACTTAAAATTATAATAAATGATCAATGTGACCACCATTTTGTTTATGGCAAACATGAAGTCTTTGAATAAACGGGGGATCACAAAAATTAATTCAACAACGTAAATTTGAAAATGCTATATATTCCTTTTTTTCATTAGCACAGCCTGTATTTTTTAAGGCCTTGTCTTCGTCTATTAGTCGGCTTTAATTTTTATTAACTATGTTCTATACCTATCTCTAATAGTTTAGGAGATGTTTAAGTTTGTTCAATTATTTTCATTGATAACACTGATGAAGAGTAACATTAGTCGGTCAAAGCAAGCTCTGGATACATAAGAAACTAAAAAATATTAACAGAAATACATAAATTGTAATTATTATTAAATATTGTCTGAAACCACCATTTTTAAGGGATATTTGAGATGTTTTTAAACGATTCATCGTAAAATTATACAATTTAATCAAAAAGTTAAAACAAAAGATGAACGAAAACAAATGAAGAAATCAAACTTGTCAAACAGTGCTAATATTTGTGTAGTATTGTATACTTACCTAAATTACAAAATGAATTTTCGAAGAAGAACTTGTTAATATGATTTACGTCCTTGGTGAAAGCGATAAAATGGTCTTTTAGCTCATCGAATTTATAAAAAATTTCCAAATGCACGACATCCGCAAGGTTCAGCATTTGCAAGATTGAAACGTTTCGAGCAAAACGTATTCATTACGAAGACAATTTAGAACGAGAAAGAACCGCAATTAACGAAGGTAATGAACATTTAGTTCTTCAATCTGTGATTGAAAATCCTCATTTCTTACACAATTGGAATTAAGTTGGAGTTTCAAAAACATCAGTTAATAGAATTATAAAAAAATATAAATATCATCCATACCATGTCCACCTTGCACAATAATTAGACGAGGATGAATTCGGTAATAGATTAAACTTTTGCAATTGGGCTCTAAATAAAAATTTAGAAAAACCCAACTATTTTAGCACGATCTTATTTACTGATGAAGCTAATTTCCACAAAAATGGATACGTTAATAGACATAATTTCCATTACTACGATACTGAGAATCCCAGATTTATAATTCCTGTTGATCATCAACACCGCTGGTCACTCAATGTTTTGAAACTTTTATTGAAGATTTACCTTTACAAACCCTTAGAGAAATGTGGCTGCAATTAGATGGCGCTCCTCCGCATTTTAGCAGAAACGTTAGAGATTATTTAAATATCCAGTTTCAAAACAAATGGATTGGAAGAGGAGGGCGGATCTCCTGGCCTGCAAGATCACCTGACTTGACGAAGCTGGACTTTTTTCTTTGGGGTTGGATTAAAGAAAAAGTCTATCTAACTCCTCCAACGACTGTAGATGATATGAAGGCAAGAATTAGAGACGTCATTCAAAATATAAATGTTTCCACGTTACGAAAAGTAAATTTGTCGTTTATTCAGAGACTTCATGTTTGTCAGCAACAAAATGGTGGTCACATTGAATATTTATTATAATTTTAAGTGTTTGTATTTTAGTTAATATGTTTTTTAGTTTCTTATGTATTTATAGCTTGCTTCTTCAGTGTTATCAACGAAAGAGATTGAATAAACTTAAATATCTCCGAAACTATTAGAGATAGGTATAGAACATATTTAACAGAAATGAAAGCCGACTAATAGACGAAGACAAAGCATTAAAAAAAATATAGTGTGTGCCATTTAAAAAAATGAAGATATAGCATTTTCAAATTTATGTTATTGAATTAATTTTTGTGATCACCGTATATATTGAAATCCAATTTTGACAATAGATTAAAGTAAGCTCATGTATGAATAAATTCTATACAAAAGATTATTTTTTTATCTTGAAAAATAACTGAAATACGCCTACTTGAATTACTACATAAAAATGTCAGTTTTTAGTTAACTTTGCAAATATCTCAAAAACTATAAGATTTAGCTTGTAAGCAATTCTTATAAAAAAGATGTAAAATTATAAGGAGAATCGAAAAATAGAATAATATATAGGGTATTCTATTTAAAAATCAAAAGTTTGATATTGTACCGCTTTTATATTACACCCTGTAGAAACCAAACTATTTTTAGATTATGCTGCTTATAAACTTATCTTCTAAGTTTAATGGCTAAGGAGGTATCTTACGAATACGCACTATTGGGACACCCTGTATATATTTATATATATATATATATATATATATATATATCATATAATCAAGTGTTTTTGAAATAACAATAAAATTATTAGGTTTTACTGTAAAAAAAATTTATTAGTAATACAACATAGCTAATAATAAAGCATTTTGAAATATTCAAGTACGGAAAATTACATCTGGCAAATTATGTCCGTTTTCATTAATACACTGTTGCAGCCGTTCACGAAAATTGCCCTCCACTCTTTCCAGCATGTCCCTGTTGATTAGGGAGATTTCATTACGAATCGCTTCCTTTAATGCGTGTAACGTACCGGGCTTGCCCCATCTTGCTGGAACCACAAATCTTGAATATCCACACCTCTTCTTTGCAATTCAGGCATGAAGAAGGTATTCACCATATGAATGTAACGCTCAGATGTTACTGTAGCGGTGACTCCATTTTCTTCAAAAAAATATGGGCCAATGATTCCGAATTTTCCCACCGCACACCAAACTGTTACCTTAGGACTATGCAATGGCATCTCATGTAACTGTCGTGGATTCTCGTCAGCCCAGTACCGGCAATTTTGTCTATTGACGGATTAAGGCGGAAATGGGCTTCATCACTTATTACTAACAACATGTTTTCATTCTCCTGAAGAAGTTCAAGCATTTATTGTGCGAAATTCAAGCGTTGGGCGTAATCTCTTACATTTAATTGTTGCGCAACCACTATTTTGTATGGGTGAAAATGTAATTCACCAAGCAAAATTCGTCGTACAGTGCGATTGCTGATTTGAAGTGCAGCTGAATGTCGACGTGCAGAGCGGCGTGGTCTTCGCACTAATGCTTGTGTCACCCTTTCAATGTTCTGAGGAGTACGCACACTACGTTGACGACCGGGCGGCTTTCTTTTCATTATTGAACCTCTTGTTCGAAGGTTATTGACCCAGCGTAAGATGGTGTCTCGGGCAGGAACAGAGTCATTACTATGGATATTAAATGTTCTGCGAAATTCAAGCTGTACTGCAGTCACCGACTCTCCACTTCGAACAAAATAATCATACGCGAACACGCGTTGTTCTAGCGTCCACCGCTCCATGATGGCAACTGGCAACTGAGAAAGTGAAATGCTTTGAGCGAGGAATGGATTGTAATAAACGCGCGTCCTTTTCTAATGGCTGAGTATACTCAAACCAAAAACACTTGGTTCCTATGACCGTTTTATGTATGTATATATATATATATATATATATATATATATATATATATATAACTTATTTGGGGTTTAACTAGTGTTAATTACCGTCTATCCGACGTTTCGAAAGTTTTTTGCTTTAAAGTTTGTAAATGATAAATTAAATTCAAATTAATTTATGACGTTTGACAACTAATGTGCTTCTAAAGTATTACCACCAGATTATTTATATTTGCTGGTGTTCATCCCACATTAACGAGAATGCTCCCCACCAGGGCCCAGTTGCACGAAGCAAACATAAATTGAAATTTAGTTATAATGCTTTAAATACACGAACTTTCTTGAAAAAGAAAACATAGAAGCTTCGAAACGTCGAATATACTGTAATTGACTAATAGAGATATCAAAACCAATTTTAGTGTGGTAATACACGATCATTGGACCTATTTTTGGATTCACTGTTACATTTAGAACGAAAGTATAGAAATTTGTATCTGTATCACTAACCGTTCTGCAAATATCGTCACTTTAGTACCAAAATAGAGTTAACTTTGGAACCACGATGCAAGCGTTGTCACCACGATTTTGTAAATACCATCGACTATTAATAATAGTCTACTAACAAACAAACTAGGAAATTTTTCGAAAACATGTAAAACTATACAAAATGATTAACTTACCCCCGAAATGTAATTTTTCACAATTTTTTCAAATACAACACCCTGTATACTTTTTCATATTTCGATTCCCCGTGAAAAGTAGATAGTAATTGATAAAGGTTTCATAGCCGTAAGACGGACTGTTCTTGTGATATTGACGCTTTTACGTAAAAATATTCTAAAATACAAATTTACTATGACAATAGGATTCAACAAAACAAATCAGGTAGGCTAGCCGCTCGTAATCAGGGACAATTGCATCTATTGTTTTGACGTTTGTATAATCATTAAAATATTTCCATTAGTTTATGTGTTTTTGTCAACTTTTGTATAAAATGAATTTTTCCAAAGAAGAAATGGCCGATATGATCTGTATTTACGGAGAAGCTCAAAGAAATGCTTTGCTGGCTACCCGTTTGTACTGTGAACGATACTCAGGGAGAAGGCAGCCACGGAAAGAAATTGAGTTTCAAGTTGTGTCATCTCTTATAGAAAATCCGCAAATTAGTACCAGAGAGCTAACTACACATCTAGACCTAAATATAAATTAACTTCGCAGCTTTATTAAAAAAAAACCAATTGCATCCTTACCATATGTAGCAACATTAAGCTTTAAGTGAAATAGATTTTCAAAATCTGCCAATGGGTAACTACTAAAGTAAATGAAGAACTCAATTTTGTTAATAACATTATATTTACGAATGAGGCAACTGTTCACAATAATGGCAATATTAATACACATAACTATCATCACTATTCAGGTACTAATAATCATTTTAAGAGTTGTTGATCACCAGCATCGATGGTCAGTTAATGTGTGGGGTGGTATAATCAATTTTAATGTGGTTGTTACTTTTTTCTTTGGTGGGAGTCTTACTGGAGAAAGATATTTATAGTTTTTGGAAAATGATTTACCCGAGCTTTTGTAAAATATTGAGATAGAAAATATTCGTACGATGTGGTTTCAACTGGATGGCGCCCCTCCACATTATGCAATCAACGTTAGGCAATATCTCGATATAAATTATCCGATGAGGTGGATAGGACGAGGTGGTGTGCAAAACTGGTCAGCCAGATCACTGGATCTTACGGCCCTTGGTTTCTTCCTTTGGGGCTACGTTTACCAACATCGTCCCACCACAAGCGAAGATGCGAAAAATCAAATTAGAGCTGCGTTTCAATCCATTTCGCCTCTAATCTTGTTACGAGTGAATCTTTCGTTTACCGAGCGAATTGCAAAGTATTTAGCTAGGCGTGGTCAGCATTTTGAACATTTAATTTGAATTTATGGTTTTGTTCGTTTACGTTCACTTGTTCAATGTATTTTTAAGTGTAGAGAGTTATTTTATTGTTTAGTTATTAATTCAGTTTTCCTATCAGTTAAAGAATTTATTTGCCATTCGTATTTTCTTATTTGCTCTGGATTTTGTTTTATTCGTTCTTCTGTATGTCAATATTTCAAATAAAGCGTCAATATCTGAAGAAGGGTTCGTCTTATGGCAATGAAACCTATTATCAATTAGTATCTACTTTTCCGGAAAATCGAGATGTTAAAAAAATATATACAGGGTGTTGCATTTGAAAAGATTCAAAAAATTACATTTCGCGTAAGTTAATCATTCTGTATAGTTTATTTGAAAAATTTCCCAGTTTGTTTGTTGGTAGACTGTTATTAACAGTCGGTGGTATAAACATATTTACAAAATCTTGGTGACAACGTTCGCATCGTGGTTCCAAAGTTAACTCTATTTTGGTACTAAAGTGACGATATTTGCATAACGGTTAGTGATACAGATACAAATTTCTATACCTTTGTTCTAAATGCAACAGTGAATTTATATATATATATATATATATATATATATATATATATATATATATATACTATGTGACATAAAAAATACAACACCAAGATGACGTTGGAATTTTTGGACCAAACTTGGCAGAAATGTTTAACTGGTCAATTGTAGTAATTGATTAAAATTTCAAAGAAATTAAACAAAAAATAAATGCATTTTTTATTAATAACGTGTTGGACACCCCTATTATTTTCACACTCCCGCACCCTTCTTGGCATGGATTCCAACAGGTGGTCGATTTCTTCCTGAGGTATTGCATCCCAGGCAATCTGTCATTCATGCCGGAGAGATTCTAGCGTCTGTGGAGGATTGGCTAATTCCTTGAGTCTCCTACCCATCATGTCGCACACATGTTCGATGGGCGATAGGTGGGGAGATCTGAGTGGTCTTGGCAAGATATTGACGTTAGCCTCTTCAAAGCGCTCCATAGAATGCCTTGAAATGTGGGGACGGACATTATCCTATTGAAAAATCGGGTCTTCCAACTCCTTGAGGAATTGAAGGTATGGGGTTCTACCACTTCATCAACATATCGGTGGGCATTCATGTTGCCTAGGATGAATACCAACTGAAACCTCCTTTCATAAACAATAGAACCCCATGCCATAAACAGTATGGTGTATATGCCATAACAGAAAACTGCTCATTGCGACGTTCTGCGTCTACGTCTGACTCTCACGCGACCATAGTGCATTCAAGCAGAATTGTAGTTCGTCACTGAAGACCATACGCCATTCCAGTTTTAGTAAACGTGATGGGCAATACGTTTCACACTTTGTTCATTGCGTTTTATAAAGCTGAACTTACAATTTTCATTGGAGAAGTCGTGTATCTTCTTCTCACATCCAGAATTTTCATGCCCCCTCTACATGTCTCATCCTCGTTTCAACTGTGGGACTATCCTATTTTCAACCATATTTATAACTCTTCAACTCTTATCACCTTCTTTTTAGCCCCTAGTTTTTAACACGTAATATCGGTCAGCTTCTCTTACATACGTTTCTTTAATCTCTAAACCTTCTATTAATCAGCTACTTTATTTTATTCTGTTTGTCGTGCCTGGTTGTTTGTCTGATTATGAACTTACGTACTTGAGTTGTGTGTTTCTAAGTTTAAGGTGTGTTTATGTGTTTGTGTGGTAACTAGTTGTCTTGTTCGTGTGTTCGAATGTTTCAGGGTTTTTGTGTTTGTTGCATAATTTTCTTGCTTGCGAAATGCATTGCCTTTCACTAAAAATTCTTAAATTATGTCGTAAGGTGTACTCGGTGTGTTTTTTGGTTCGTGTGTTTGCGGTTCTTGTGTCCGTGGGCGTTGATTGCGTAGTTGCATGTTTGTTAATGTTTATGTTGGTATGTTTGTAAGTTATCGAGTTTATATGTTTACATGTTTGCTAATTTCTTATATTCCGTATTTGAATTGCTTGTTCATGTTATCTAATTTGCGCGTTCGCGTGTTTGAGTGTTTAAGGGTGTATGCTAGCTAGCTTTTTTGCTTTTGGAGATAAGTGTTTGCATGTTTTTGTATTTCACCTGTGAGTAGCTTTGTTTGTTAGACTGTGGTTTTACGTGTTTGAACGCTTACTTGATTGCTAGCTTCTATATTCACATGTTTGAAGGTTTACGTGTTTTGAGTTGGAGTACTAGCTTTTTTTTGGCGTGTGCTTGGTTGTTTATACATGTGTTTATTGGATACTAGTTTTTCTGCATGTTTTAGTTTCTTTGGTATGTTTCCGTGTACGTTTGGTTTGTTTGTGTGTTCGTTAAGTAACGAATTTTTATGATGTGGCGTTGTTTTGACTAACTGTTAAATCATGTTGTAAGATTGGCTATCAAACTATCATCTTTCTCTAAAAATGACTTTAGAAATTTTTTAAGATATTCGAACAATGACGTGCAATACTTTACCATTTGTAATGTTTCTCTAACTGTGATTTAAAGAACTTAAAATAATGTGGTAAAACTGATTAGAATAGAATTACTGGTGGAAGGGTTAAGTTCAACGTAGAAATGCGGCAACGAGAAATTGTAAAAGTAAGGTGTTATATGAACCTAGTCAAAGTCTTTACGTCGAGATGAGCGGCCATTAAAAAAGTGGAAATGATGCTGGTTTTTCAAAGTATGGCGTAATCCGTGTGAAATGTTTCACCTTCTCGTAATTAAAGAATGCTACAATAAGTCATTAAAAAGGTGCAATAAAAATAAGATGCAGAGTTTTGGATCTTCAACCCTATTTCAAGATGCACATCCCAAGGCGCTGAGCCGTAGATATTAGATCGATTTTTAGATGCTGGATCCATAATTTCAGATACATGTTTTGACACACAAGATCTTGGACTCCTTTGAGATATGCAAATCGTTGAATGAGAGGTGACTTGGGAAGCTAGGTGAGAAGACAGTGATGAGGGTTCTGGTGGGAGAGGTTATGTAGAGCATGGAATAGGGAACCAATCAGAAGAGGGAAAGGTCGGTGTTGAGCGGGGAGACTAATCAGAAACAATAGTCCGGGACTTTTAAATTGTGGAAAGATTCAAGTAGGCTTAGAAAAGGTAGAAAATCTTTAAGATGGCTGAAGATTAAAAATCCAAAAGGAGGGAAAGCTTAAATGTTGACATCTAAAATGACGGAAGCTTACTGGCCGTAAGAGATGCTGATCGAAAATAGTGGTTTAAAAGTACTGACAGAAGGTTAACAAAATTAGCCGTAACAGAAGACCGCTACAAATAGGGACTAAAAGGAGGGTCTACGAAGAAGATGGCCGTTGAAATATAAAAGTTGGTAGAGCAAATAAGCGGGAAAATAGCGGGGGGAAGGGTTCAGACTTTTACTACGGGAATTGGTAAGTTACCTCCCTTGTATAAACAAGCGTCTGGCTTGCTAAACTAAATTTTATTGTATTATAAGGATATTCATAAATCAGTGTAGTTCACTCCTATAGCGGGTGACGATTTTGGGCAACGTTTTGCCAACAAGGCAGTAGCAGAGGCTCTCGGTTTTCAACTAATCTGATTCATGTAAGTGCCCCTTGTAGCTGTCTTATGATGAATGTTACGAGAAGCTGTGAATATGCCGTAAGCATAGAGGGTTTCGGAGTGCAACTACTGTCGCGGCACGTAACACTTACCGCTTACAATAAGTTAGTTGGTTTCATAAACCAAATGTATTTTTATCCCTTTTACTCGCTGGTAGCAAATAAGTCTAGGGTCAATTTCCGCAATAAATAAGTAATATGATAACACAAAATGAGAAGTTTTGGTTTGGTGTGGATTTTGGGCGACAGGTGTCATAGACCCTTGATTTTTTAAAGATGAAGCTAACATAAGTTGTAACAGTTAATGGAAACCGATACCGCACAAGAGATTTTTTGTGGTATATTTCAACCAAAAATCTGTTGCCAAAGTTACGGCAGCCATTTTGGGTAATCTAATAAATTCCAAACAAGACCCTAGTAAAAAAGTACAAATTATTAATTAATAATTAATTAATTGCAATAATTAGAGAACACAACTTATGTTAGTTTCAAAGTATAACAATTAATCAGGAGTAATTACACCGATTGAGAGAAGGTTATATCATTAATTACATTAACCATCTTAGGAAATTTTAAGAACGTGTATAATACCAAAGTTTTCGATTAGAATAAATAGCATAATCACTTTTATGAGGTGTTCGTGGTCGATGGTAGTTGAAATCATGTTCTTTATTGACGAGACGCTATCTTTTTATCAAGAGGAAGTTTTACATTCAGGGGGATATCTTGGGATATCTGTTACTTAATAATAAGTATACGGAAGTTATACATAGGCAGCCGGTCGTTTATCACTGGAGGATCATATTGTTAACGGGCTTCGGAAACACTTTTTAATTTGTTAAGTAAGCGTACCTTTTCACAGAGACAACTTAAAAACTTGTTAATAACATTATACAGCGTAAACTGTTCCCGATGAATTACTGGACAGACGTAGCACCTTAATTAAAGTAAATTACAGAGTTCTATATACATATTTACAATTATTATTTGCGACAGGTTAATGTAAAATGTTAACACTGTCATGAATAATTGGGTTGTTCACAGTAAGTTAGGCTTCTTCGAAAGTAAACGAGACTAGTTTGGTTTATGTCAAGACAATTTAGTCTCATCTTGGGGTTTTTGGGTTTTGTCAAATTTCCATTTTAACTGAAAATTTCACTTCTCTTAGGAAGATGATTTACACTTCACTTATGTAAATTTATGTAGTATTTCACAGGTGGTAGGCATGATACTCAAAATGACCTTATTTCTTCAACAACTAACCCCATCCATTGCTTTGCTGACGATAGCACTCTTCACTGTAGTTCATCTCAGTCTACTCATAGTGATAATCCACCTTCTATGTCAAATCAAGAAATTAAAGCTGAAATGGCAAATTCAATCAACAAAGACATTCAACGTATTCTCGAATGGGGAAGCAATAATCTAGTTAAATTTAATGCTAACAAAACTCAGTGTTGCCTTTGTCCGCCAAAAAGATCGATCATTTCCTGTTGTAAGTATAATGGCTCAGTTCTTAAGTTTTCAGACTCTATTACTCTGTTGGGTATGACTGTATCTTCAAATCTCTCATGGGTTGACCATCTTCTGTCAGCTACCAAAACAGCTGCTCGTAAAATAGGCTTTTGTACGATCTAAGCAGTACCTCTCGACAACTCCTTCTGCTGTATAAGGCCCAAATTCCCTCATCTGGAATATAATTCTCACCTCTGGGTTAGTGCTCCCCAATACGCTCTCGATATCGTTGATCGTATTCAAAAGAGGCGATTAGGCTTATAAATGACCGTCCTTAACTTCTCACATACAGTCCCTTGAGCATAGAAGGATGGTTTCAGTTCTTTCTTTGTATTATCGTTATTACAACGGCTATTGTGCTGTGAATTAATTCTTTGATACCATCTCGGCTATTTTGCGAGAAACACTCGGTTCGCTCATTCACATCATCAGTATGCAGTACAAATCTCCACTTGTCGTACCAAACGGGCGCAATCCACATTTTTCTACACGGCTTCTAAACTCTGGAATGATCTCCCTAGTTCCTGTTTTCCTCTCACTTATGATATGAGAAAATTTAAGGTAGCTGTTCATAGGCATCTATTGGCAATTCATTATCCCTCTATCCATCATCCTAAGTGTTCCTGAGTGCCTTAGCACGATAGGCCAAATTTAGCCTGTTCAGATACACAATTATAAAAAAAAATTCCTTAAATAAGAAGTTTCTCAGGATAAATTTCACTGGTTCCTGGTGAACAGAAATATATTCAAGATGGTTCCTTCAAGTTTACATGCGGGTTCAAAGGCTGGTTCTAGAGTAATAAAAACAGGCTATAGATATTACGCCGCTACATCTTTCATAAAGCCAAAGACGAACATTTTTAAAATAAATATATAACAGGTAAGTGTTTAACCGTCAGGAATACTGCGATATTAAGTAAATCTCTAAAATTAGCTTCAAGTCTGGCGGTCAAGACAAATCGGTATATTGTCTGGCCAGGTAACAAGAAAATTGCGTGTAATTTCTTCTTCTGATGAACCGAAAGCGTCATTAAAAACGCAACACTTACTTGCGTGAGTATTAATATTGTTCAATTTTGGAATCGGATTTAATAATTGACTTCTTACTGATTGTGAGAACCTGGTTAAGTTTTGAACACAACCTTCTGTACTGTTTAGATGCTGGTGGTGGTGAGTAACTGAAAGCGAGTGTATTATTTATTTATTGTCCCAGGAGCTTAGGCTCACAATGCGACACCCTACGTTACGCTTCTGTCAAGGTGGAAAAAGCAAGCCAGTATGAGACCCTACGTTACGTTTTCCGCCCGTGTTTGTATAAGTGTAAGTGTTGCTCTATTTATATACATACTAGATTGTATTCAAACCGCAGGTGGCCAGGAACGGTTGGGACACGCAAAAGCTGATCAGCAATAAAGGAAAGAAACTCCTAGGCGCAAAACTACGAGTATACTCCAGGAGATGGTCAGAAATAGTCGGATTGTAGGGAAGAAACTAGGAGGCGGCTAATGTCAAGAGAATGATAGCGCATGGAGCCATTATGTACGAAACACGCCGTGTGTGATGTAAACATCTTTCACTGATCTATCGTGGGCGAGGAACCACTAGAGTTTTAACGTAGAAAATCTTTTTAATGGTGAGGGATAAATATAGATTATTTCTTAATTCTGAACTCGTAAAAAAATAATAAATCAATAAGTAATCAACTGGGATACCTAATGTATAGAGTTTCGTCTCTTTATAATGCGGCATTACAAGTCTAAGCAAAATTACGAAAAAAACTTAACTTTATTCATGTGGAGGAGGGACAGAGTTGAAAAACGGAATGCGTTCATAACTTTTGAGCCTGAATAGTACAAAAGGAAAAATAGAGTGGAAATGAGTGTAAAGGGAGCGCAATTCAACAACGGAAAAAGGCTTCAATAAAGAAAAGATGGGAGAGCAACTTAACTCATATGCGCTTACTTGCTTTGGTACGCTTTGTTTTGTTTTGCTAGATAAAAATTAATTAGAAACGAAAGTAAATTTATTAAAAAATAATTACATAATGTGCAGAATTGCCGTTATAAACAACTATTGTGACCTAGGGCTTAACTCGACCCAGACTCCGTATTCGCGTACATTGAATGTATTACTTGAATTTGCGACCTTCGTTCTTGCTACAGGCAACAGTTCATAATTTAGTAATAAATTTGTAATTAGTAATTTCACTTCCATAGTTCCATAACGAAACCCTAAAACAAACTAATATTTATTCTGTTGTAGACGTTTTTAACGTTACCTAGGCACGATTTGGACCTATTCCAAAAGGAAAATTAGTGTACGGTTGATATTATGTTTGTTGTCATCATTAAATCTGTCAGGATCAAATTTATGAGGATTTGGGAAGTATTTGGGATCTAAATGAATTGATTTTTGTAAAACCCAGATCCATGTACCTTTCTCTATAAGAAGTTCTTTTTCTCCGGGCCTTTCTGCTTCAATTAGATATTCCTTAGTAGCTTTTCTGTCAATAATTCCAGTTGCTGGGTGTAACCTTAATGTTTCTGTACTTAACATAACATTAGAAAACTCGTATTTAAATAGAATTAAATTTTATTACCTTCAAGAACGTTATCTAAATATTTCATAGACATGATTGCTTCATAATTCACTGTTCCATCAAATTTTTGTAATGTAGTGATTATATGTTCGTACAACTTTTGTTGTATATCATAGTTGACTGTTAGCTCATAGACTAGCAGTGATATAGTACTTGTAACTGTTTCAAATCCAGCAAAGAAAATTATCAATGCCTGTGCAGTTAGTGCTTCATAGTCAATGTCATTTTCGATACTCTTTAAAATGGTACCGATGATTTATCATCTTCATTCTCCTTTTTTTGTACAATTCAAGTAATGTATTAACAAGATCAGGTTCGGAACTTTTATTACCTATTCGAGTTTTGACAGAACTTTTTATAATATCCATAAAGAAACTCCCTGCTTTTTTATTATATACCGTGAACCCCAGAAACTATGAAGGAGAGAAATAAAAACAGAAAACAATTTCAACTGCCACATAACGCACCTTCGCTAATTTAGAGCTGATGTGGCAACACATGTACATAAGTCCTCTAAAAGGAGAAAGTTTCATTGATAAGCAGGCCATTTGATAAAACTCATTATTAGGTTCCTTCAGTGTGTTGCAGCTGACACTAAACGCAATGCTTGCAAAAATGTTGTTTGATAGTTGTTGGAAACATTTGCCCATATCCACAGTAATTCTTTCACCGTTTGATTTTGAGTTTAAGTGATGAATCAAATTGTGAACATGCTTTTGTAAAGACGCAAATGACGCTTTTAGTTTCTTGCTTGTAAAAAATGGAGACATACCTGTTCTGGCTTGAACCCACTTCTCTTCTGTAATTTTTTTGCGAATTTAATTTTTTTACAAATTACTTGAGGCATAACTTACTATCGCCAGTTGCTACTATATTTAGTGACCATAGTTTATCTAACTGTAAAGGAACCATCTCTGAATGTAGTTTAAAACAGTCAAAGTCCTTTATCATGATACGTTTTATTAATTCTGGATCTCGAATTAAAAGCACTGGGCGAAAAAAGTGAAAAAATCCAACATATCTACAATAATCACTAAAATAATTAAACCTACTAGAAAATTATTAATTCAGAAAATACACATTAATCAAATTTGTGCAAATAACAACTCCCCTCCACCAAGAAGCGAATTGTACAAAATTTTATACGAAACGAATAAATAGACACATTTTTATCAAATAAGTTCTTAATAAGAGAATATTCCAGTGTGATGCGGGTTATGGTAACCGTTCAAGACTGACAACAGAATTTGGAGGAAGCTTTTTAACGTTGTATTCTCAATTGACCAAATCGTACAGAGGGGATAATTTTAACTTAGTTCGAAAGTGTCTAACAAATTTTGGTCATTATTTTGCTTTCATATTGTTCGCACCTCTAAAAATGGTGGTTTTTAGTATATGCAAAAATTTTGATTTTAAGGAATACGGGACTTCTACACAAGACAAGGTTTTTTGGTCCGTCGGTAAGCGATAATCGAATTCAACTGAACTTTATTATAAATGGTTTTAATTTTGTAGGTGCAGGAGTTTAAAAATCAGGATCATCCAATTAACGATGAAAATAATCACCGGACAAGTCACGGTCTTTTCCAAAATTTACGAAATACGGGTGCATTCCCGGTAGATCGTGAGTAGAGGTCGGAATCGCGCAATCACTTTTAGACAGATATTTGTTTCATTTCGTTTACTGCTTATGGACATATAAAGATGACATGATTTTGAATCTCTTATTAGTTCTTTCCTCCGGATTAGCCTGTGGGTGATAGTAAACGTTGTTTTGATAAATTTGGACTTGTAGTGCCTACCCAGGTTCGTAAACTTTTTACCCAGAAATTGAACACTTCTGTTACAGGGGATCCAAGGACGCCAAATAAGAGAAAGGTACCGTCCTTAATGTTAAGACCCATAGAAGATGCAGTGACCGGTCTAAGATAGACGAGCAGAAAAATAATATTGAGATCACCAGTATATAACGAAGTACCCGCAAACTTTAAGGAAGTAGACCTACATTTATTTGCCAAGGGACAAAAGCTAGGACTTCTCTCCATTACATTCTTCATTGAGTTTCAAACAAACTTGACGGTGCCGTACGTACGTAGCAATGTATGCCCTCAGTTCAGACCAATAGTAAAGGTGTTTTATCGGATAAAAGGTTTTATAGAAGCCTGCATTGGCGGAAGTTTGTAGGTCATGGTTTTGTTTCAGAATATGAAACCTTCTGTCTTTAGGTGTCACTTCCTTCCAGCAGTCTTGAAAACATTGATAGATTTTTGTTCAATTTGTCATTTTAAATGCGCCAAGAGGGGTAGTGAAGTTAAAACTTATGTACCAAAATTGTCATATTTGCCAGCCAACCATCAAATCAAGTGACACCACAAATCACCTCGATTTTTGGATCAATATTTCGTAAAAGCATATCTGAGACAAGGTGTTCAAAACTTTTGCCATGAACTACCTATAAAACCTCTCTTCCCTAAACCTTCCTGCTTCTTAAAACAAAACCTACTCTTACCCCAAAAATGTTATTTCGACCTTAGTAAGCCGTTTAAGGATTTTCTCTAACAAAGCAAATTGTTCGAATGTTTCCGTAACTTAGATATCATCCAGATGAAGAAGGAATTAGGTTCAGGGTGTAACTCTATTGCATGATCAATTAACCTTTGCTACGTTGCAAGATTATTGATAAGACCAAAAGAAAACCGTCCAAATTGGGAATGTCTACCACCGGATATTGCAAGAGCTGCATGCTTCTTGGACGCTTTATGGAAGGTCAGGCGACTTCACGTTAATAAAACTTAAAAATTCGGCTTTAGACTGTTTATGTTCCACCAGGTGCGTGCACCCTATTTTTCCACCCAAACTTCTTGACTGCAGTTAAGAAGAGACGTGAACTGGATGGAAATAAGTTCGGAACTTATCAGGTCTTGTGAGTTAAAGGTCCATGATTTGCTGTAAAAATTATAAAACCAAAAATTCTTGTTAAGAATAGATGAACGTGGCAATTCAGATATAATATACAGGCAATGTTTTAATTTTATTTTCCAGTTGTAAATGAATATTCGTCTTTCTTTAAGTCTCATATGACTCACTATTAGCAACGGGACAGTTTTGGAGATCACATTTAACAATCTGGATAAGATCGGGACTTAGTTTTACCAAAATGGTTAAATTGGAACTTGAGTCAACTAAATATTTCCACTACGCCACGGAGCGTTTGCGACTCACCACGAGCCTCACGTAACTCTTGTATTCTTTCGGAAAACTCTCTTACGGAAGCCTTTTCCAGCCGGCTGGCTCAATTTCTTTTACCGATTTTTAGTTTTGTAAGGAGTATTCTGAAAATTTTTCTTAAACCTGAACCGTTGAATAACACGAAAATACCAACATTCGAATGCATTTCTGCAACATACGTGATATTAGGTCGAATCCTAATGCTGTTCACCTACACCTTTAATAAGTGCGACCGGACATTCTGGTTCTATCAGAAACACAAATCGCCCCTGGAAGGATTGATTCACCTGACCTCCAACTTCCCAGATAGAACCTCCACTCTTACTTTCGCCTTAAAGGTGTAGTATGTGCGTATATCAAGGACAACGTAGGTTGTAAGAGGATGTCCACTTTGGAAAATAACAAATTCGATGTGATTTGGTTCAAACACTTTTGTGGAATTTTGATTACCTTAGTCTCAAAATATACTACCTCTCATCACAGTTTCCATCTTGCGATATCTCAATTCTGGGAGATTTTAATGTCCACAGCTCCAATTGGTTTGAAATTTCATCTACCACTAATCTCCGCAGGTCATGGTGCAGAAGGATTTGCTGTATCCTGTGATCTCACACAAACGATTTCCGGACCCACCAGATTTTCTGACAACCGTAACCGTACTGCACATCTCCTGGACTTAAACATTACATCTAACCTACTTATCTATAAAACAAGAGTCATTTCCCCTTGGTCAATCACACCACTGCCTAATCAAAATAACGTCCTCTGTACCAAATCCCACTGTTATTCGAAAAAAGACACTACTTATGTAGTGTTTTAAATCAGCTAACTGGATCGAACTGCGAAATTTTTTTGCAACCCTCTCTTGGCATTAGTATTGCTTTAAACGGCCCTCCTCTTCAAAAATTGCCTTTTCAATAACTGAAGTTATCTTGATGGGTATGGAGTTGTACATTCCCAAAAAGCATAATTGCCCGTTCCCAACCATGGTTTAATGCGATAATGCACTGATGCAGTATCGCAAAAGCATAAACCTTATACCAAATGGAAATTAAATAAATCTGTCGAAAATCACGCAGATTACCTTGCCGCAAGGTAGAGTTGCAAAAGCATCATCACCAAGACCAAAAAGATGTTTGAAGAACATAAAGAATTAGTCACATGTCCTTTGGGTAGTCGTAAATTTCGGTCATTAGCTAAAGTCACAAGTGAAAACTTTAGTCCATCTTCCTTTTTTCCCATGACGTCTGGTGACGGAGCTGTAGTAGCTGGTCCAGCTGACAAGGCCAACCTCTTTGTCGATTAGTTTGCATCGAATTCGTGTCTCAATGATTCTGGAAAAATTGTGCAGTCGCCCAAATCTACCCAATATGCTATGAAACCAACTCACTTTCGATGCAAACTCCTAGAATCAATTATCAATAAGCTTGACTTAAACAAGCTATCGTCCTTAAAAAATGCTACCCCTATCTTGTACCTGCATTGTCCAAACTCTTTTCGATCTGAATGTCATCTGGAGAGTTTCCCTAATCGCGGAAGTTGGCAAATGTACAACCTATTCCTAAAAAGGGCGATAACATAAATCCCTCGACTGTCGACCAATAGCTTACACTTCTATTGTATCGAACATGATTGAAAAATTCATCAACGACTTTCATTTCTCGAGTCCACAAAACGACCACCAGTATGGGTTCAGACAGAATCGTTCAACAGGTGATCTTCTTTCATATATCACCCAACTCTGTTATAATTACTGAAAGGTCCAGTGAAACAGTCCTAGTAGGTTTAGATATTTTAGGATTTTGACCAGGTTTGGCACAAGTGCCTACTTGGCAACCTCACCTCGTTCGGATTATCCAATACGCTCATCAATTAGATCTCCAGCTTTCTTGACAAAAGACGTACAGCTGTTGTCGACGATGGATTCTTTTGGAAAAAAAAACTACTATTAACGCGGGCGTACCCCAAGGATCAGTGATCGCTACCACATTTTTCCTGCTATACATAAATGACCTCATTTCCTCAATAACTAACCCGATCCATTGTTTTGCAGACTAAATCACTATACATTGTAGTTCTTCTCAGTTTTTGACCCAAAAATAAGTCTAGTCAAAACCTTAAAGCGAAAATGGCAGCCTCAATCAACAGAGACTTAGAACGTATCCTTGAATGGGGAATGGGGAAATATCTTCGTGTTTGTAATAAAATTGCCTTCATGATAAACAAAGATTAGAGATTTAAAAAATTACAGTTTTTTTCCAAAGATTATTATGACATAACTTTCAAACCAAATAAAATCAGAAGAAAATTCCGAAACCAGTCGATTTTTATTTTTAAGTGTGCGGTTGGTCAAATTATTATTTTATTTTAGAGGTTATTTATGTAACGCTTAGAGACGAGTATAGGGAAATATTAACAAAAGTTGCTTAGAATTTTATGCAAAATCCGAAAATGCAATAACATACAGGGTATTCAATTTCAAATTTCAAACATAAACATAAGGCTTATGTTTATGTTTGAAATTTTTCAAATTTGACAAAATTGTTTACTACATCTTTAACAATTTTTAACAAACATTACTACTGACGAAGATAACTGTAAGTGTTATCGAAACGTTTATATTGTATAATTTAAAGTACACCATTAAAAAATCCCAAAAAAGATAAGTATTTTATTATAGACAAAATAAGTTCATTATATCACTTTCGATATCAATAATTAAAGTAAAACATGCAATAATTTCGATAACATTAACCAAATAACTCTAAGATAACACAATGGAATGTAATAATAATATGCCTGCCATTGTAAACAATTTTCTACATTTTAACAATGCATCCAACCACTAACACATGTGCAGGAAGCAATCGACTTCTAAAGTTATTAATAGTTAAACGACAAGAAGTCTCTGAAATTAGTAATTAAGCCATTGTATAGAATGAGTATTTTTTGTAGGAAATGGTAGTTTTTATATCAATCGCGCCGTTATTTAAGAAACAATAAGTTCAGAATATCGAAATAAGCATGGAATCAATAATTAATTTAATTTTAATTACAATAACTTTTGATGCTCCCGCCAGATCATGGAAAAAATGTAACTTTCAATCTCCCCACTGCTAATATTTTGCGCGTTATACGTGTAGGTCGCGCGGGAGTCCCGTTATCTTTTCGTTCTCACTGCATACTGCATAGTTCAAAGCTGTATTTTCTATTGAGAGTATGAGGTATACTCGCAGATTTAAATTACTCAATTGAATTTAACTTAATAGGTACTCGCTTTATAAATAAATCTGAAAGTATTTAATTTGTTTCAATACTTGTGGTAAAAATTACCTTGCTACTGATCTCCGCGTATTTAAACCGTAAGCGTTGAAATTTAGTTAGATTCAAAGAGCTCGTATTTATTAACCAGCACTCATTCATCACCAACCATTAGTGAAGGATTCTTGTTTGTAAAGGGGACCTGTGACCTTTGTCCACTGTATTAATTCTGTTTTAGGAATACCTTGAACCACCGAAATTATCCTACGTTGAAAGACACGAGCCAGCCGTTTAGAAACCGTGCGGGTTCAGGATTGGTCTCAAATACCGTCTAAACAGTAGCTAATCTTTGGGTGGCGCCCGAAATACTTTAATCCGTTTCCACCCGTGGTGCGAAGAACTGATATCCGCAATCCGCCTAGGAGTGGTATTGGAAAATAACATAAATACCGTAAATTATAATTAAAGCAAATAAATTTTATTTCCAAGCGGGTCATTTCATGCTGTAAATATTCTATGTTAGGGGATGCCCGTATCATCGAACCTTTCATGTGTTGACCACCTTTTGTCAGCTAGCAACAGATCTCAGCATTTGGAATATAATTCTCACCTCTGGGTCAGTGCTCCCAACATGCCCTTGATATGGTAAACCGCATCCCAAAGAGGGCTGTAAGTCTTATAAAATGATATAAATGACCCGTCTCTAACTTCGAACATACAGTTCCTTGAGCATAGGAGAATAGTGTCGGGTTTTTCCTTGTTCTATGCTATTATAATGGCAAGTGTGCTTCCGAAATACACTCTTTAATGCCTTGGCAGGCCATTATCGCTAGGAACACTCGGTTTGCCCATTCACACCATAATGAAGCACACAAAATGCCATCTTCTCACACTAAACGGGCGCAATCTACATTTTTCCACATGGCCACAAAATTGTGGACTGCACTGCCCAGTTCCTGTTTTCAGCCAAATTCAAGAAAATTTCATACACATTTCTAGGCCCCTGGCAATATCCCTAAGCACCTCCCTGTGTAAGTGTAAGTGCTTTATGACGCTTGGCAAAACTTAGTTTGCTCAAGAGTATTAGTAAAAAAATATCCTTTAAGACAAGTAGGTGGATTACAAGCAACACCCAAATTTGTTACATAGACATGACACATTAAGGTAGCGGTGTGAGGATAAATGCAACTTTGACTCATATGAGGAGCCACAATCATGGCCACGTCACTTCCATATTTTCATCTGTGATTATATGTTAAACAATCTCTTGTATATTAATATATACATATTTAGGACTACAAAATTATGCAATCGACATTTTCTTCATTTGCGCCATATCGACTTATTACCTCATTTTAGGATAGCGCCGCCGCGATAGGCTGTGGTGTCTTGGTGTGAGTACGTGTGTCTGTTTGTGTATTTGTGTGCGTGCATGGATGCATGCCTGCGTAAG